>CM054057.1:453678426-453972867 GCA_028641055.1 Alopecurus myosuroides | reverse complement strand
ACATTGAGTAGGCTGTATCTGCAATTTGATACGGTTATATCGGCAAAGCACAAACTCGTAGAAGCTTTGCTACTAAAATACCATTGGACCTAATGTTCAGAATCAGATCCGATTTAAGTTCTACTTTTGTTGCTTTACGTTCATTTTTGATTCTGCAACTCAGTTATTGACAAACTTGGGAATGATATGATAACAAGCACAATCTGGAGCAAATGACCCAGATGATGACGACCTGAACCTTATGGATCCGGATGGCAATGATATCAAACCAGGTACTGTTCTCATCTTGTGTTCTCATCGGCAAACCTCTTTTGCTAGAAGACCTAACACACTAACCTAACAGACTAACCTAGTAGATCTGTGCCGTGGCGGCACAAAAAAATGCACAAAAAAAAGAGGCGAGGAGGAGCTCACCTCTGCTGCTGATGTAGGGGATGGAGGAGGCCGGGAGGGGTTGGCTGGCCGGGGCGATGGAAGACGCCGGAGGCGAGCGGGCGGTGGTGGCGGCGGCGCGTCCCTGCAGGTCGAGGAGGGGGCGGTGGAGGGCCGCTGCAGCTCGGTGGGGGAGGGAGGAGGAGGGGCGGCGGCGCTCGTCGTCGGTGGGAGCTCCTGGCGGCGGCTCGTGGGGGAGAGACGAGGAGGGGGCGGCGGCTCGGTGGGGGGGAGGGAGGAGGAGGGGGTGGCGGCTCGGTGGCGTAAGGGAGGAGGAGGGGGCGGGGAGGAGGGGAGGCTTGCCGGCGGGGAGGAGGTAGGTGGCCGGCGGCGGCGGATCGACGGGGTAGGGGGCGGCTGGCGGCGGCGGATCGACGGGGTGGGAGAGGTGGGGATCGAGATGGACGGAAGAAATGAGAAAGGATAAGGCCGCCCGCCACATTTTTGTTCCCGGTCACACGGCTTTGCGAGTGTCAAATGTCGGGACACTCGGCAAAGTACGTGGATGCGATCTGCCGGTTCATTGTTTGCCGAGTGTCAACTGTCGGGACACTCGGCAAACTGTAGAATTTGATTGCCGTCATTTTGTTTGCCGAGTGTCGTATGTCGGGACACTCGGCAAAGTTTAAACTTTAAAGCTTTTACCTTGGTTTTTGTTTAAGTATACAAATAATCACATAATAATTAATATAAATTCTTATACCAAGTTTACTTTCACTATTGAATAGTCCCGTTCCGTCTTTTTCTACACCGGGGCTAGTGTATCTCCGGAGAGGGGACCCGGACCGTCGGGATCCCACCTAAACCAATGTTTTGCCATGACATGTGTGTTAGAGTGTATCATGGGTGTTGGGTGCCAAATCTAGCATCACTCTCTGTGCCGGGGCCTCACCGACGTCGGTTTCTCTCTCGCGGGTTCCAGGACTGCTCACTACCCCGAAACTCCCGGATCTGACGTAACGGGGGAATCTTGCATGTAGGTGGGCCCTACCATTGTCAAGTGTGTTCCTTGGGACTAACATGACACAACCAAGCAACTAGTTCCACTTTGCTACCCACTTCCGGCTCACGCAGAGGGGGCTAGACGCCGGTTCCGTCTTTTTCTACACCGGGGCTAGTGTATCTCCGGAGAGGGGACCCGGAGCGTCGGGATCCCACCTAAACCAATGTTTTGCCATGCCATGTGTGTTAGATTGTATCATGGGTGTTGTGTGCCAAAGATACCATCACTCTCTGTGCCGGGGCCTCACCGACGTCGGATTCTCTCTCGCGGGTTTCCTGGACTGCTCACACCCCGAAACTCCCGGATCTGACGTAACGGGGGGAATCTTGCAAGTAGGTGGGCCCTACCATTGTCAAGGGTGTCCCTTGGGACTAACATGACACAACCAAGCAACTAGTTCCACTTTGCTACCCACTTCCGGCTCACGCAGAGGGGGCTAGACGCAGCTTCCGTCTTTTTCTACACCGGGGCTAGTGTATCTCCGGAGAGGGGACCCGGAGCGTCGGGATCCCACCTAAACCAATGTTTTGCCATGCATGTGTGTTAGATTGTATCATGGGTGTTGGTTGCCAAAGATACCATCACTCTCTGTGCCGGGGCCTCACCGACGTCGGATTCTCTCTCGCGGGTTCCTGGACTGCTCACACCCCGAAACTCCCGGATCTGACGTAACGGGGGGAATCTTGCATGTAGGTGGGCCCTACCATTGTCAAGGGTGTTCCTTGGGACTAACATGACACAACCAAGCAACTAGTTCCACTTTGCTACCCACTTCCGGCTCACGCAGAGGGGGCTAGACGCCGGTTCCGTCTTTTTCTACACCGGGGCTAGTGTATCTCCGGAGAGGGGACCCGGAGCGTCGGGATCCCACCTAAACCAATGTTTTGCCATGCCATGTGTGCTAGATTGTATCAAGTGTGTTGTGTTCCAAAGATAGCATCACTCTCTGTGCCGGGGCCTCACCGACGTCGGATTCTCTCTCGCGGGTTCCAGGACTGCTCACACCCCGAAACTCCCGGATCTGACGTAACGGGGGGAATCTTGCATTTAGGTGGTCCCTACCATTGTCAAGGGTGTCCCTTGGGACTAACATGACACAACCAAGCAACTAGTTCCACTTTGCTACCCACTTCCGGCTCACGCAGAGGGGGCTAGACGCCGGTTCCGTCTTTTTCTACACCGGGCTAGTGTATCTCCGGAGAGGGGACCCGGAGCGTCGGGATCCCACCTAAACCAATGTTTTGCCATGCCATGTGTGCTAGATTGTATCAAGTGTGTTGTGTGCCAAAGATACCATCACTCTCTGTGCCGGGGCCTCACCGACGTCGGTTTCTCTCTCGCGGGTTCCAGGACTGCTCACACCCCGAAACTCCCGGATCTGACGTAACGGGGGAATCTTGCATGTAGGTGGGCCCTACCATTGTCAAGTGTGTTCCTTGGGACTAACATGACACAACCAAGCAACTAGTTCCACTTTGCTACCCACTTCCGGCTCACGCAGAGGGGGCTAGACGCCGGTTCCGTCTTTTTCTACACCGGGGCTAGTGTATCTCCGGAGAGGGGACCCGGAGCGTCGGGATCCCACCTAAACCAATGTTTTGCCATGCCATGTGTGTTAGATTGTATCATGGGTGTTGTGTGCCAAAGATACCATCACTCTCTGTGCCGGGGCCTCACCGACGTCGGATTCTCTCTCGCGGGTTCCTGGACTGCTCACACCCCGAAACTCCCGGATCTGACGTAACGGGGGGAATCTTGCAAGTAGGTGGGCCCTACCATTGTCAAGGGTGTCCCTTGGGACTAACATGACACAACCAAGCAACTAGTTCCACTTTGCTACCCACTTCCGGCTCACGCAGAGGGGGCTAGACGCAGCTTCCGTCTTTTTCTACACCGGGGCTAGTGTATCTCCGGAGAGGGGACCCGGAGCGTCGGGATCCCACCTAAACCAATGTTTTGCCATGCCATGTGTGTTAGATTGTATCATGGGTGTTGGTTGCCAAAGATACCATCACTCTCTGTGCCGGGGCCTCACCGACGTCGGATTCTCTCTCGCGGGTTCCTGGACTGCTCACACCCCGAAACTCCCGGATCTGACGTAACGGGGGGAATCTTGCATGTAGGTGGGCCCTACCATTGTCAAGGGTGTTCCTTGGGACTAACATGACACAACCAAGCAACTAGTTCCACTTTGCTACCCACTTCCGGCTCACGCAGAGGGGGCTAGACGCCGGTTCCGTCTTTTTCTACACCGGGGCTAGTGTATCTCCGGAGAGGGGACCCGGAGCGTCGGGATCCCACCTAAACCAATGTTTTGCCATGCCATGTGTGCTAGATTGTATCA
Organism: Alopecurus myosuroides; assembly: GCA_028641055.1. NCBI lineage: Eukaryota > Viridiplantae > Streptophyta > Magnoliopsida > Poales > Poaceae > Alopecurus > Alopecurus myosuroides. Next base: position 453,969,088 of record CM054057.1, on the reverse strand, counting down.
AGTGTGTTGTGTTCCAAAGATAGCATCACTCTCTGTGCCGGGGCCTCACCGACGTCGGATTCTCTCTCGCGGGTTCCAGGACTGCTCACACCCCGAAACTCCCGGATCTGACGTAACGGGGGGAATCTTGCATTTAGGTGGTCCCTACCATTGTCAAGGGTGTCCCTTGGGACTAACATGACACAACCAAGCAACTAGTTCCACTTTGCTACCCACTTCCGGCTCACGCAGAGGGGGCTAGACGCCGGTTCCGTCTTTTTCTACACCGGGGCTAGTGTATCTCCGGAGAGGGGACCCGGAGCGTCGGGATCCCACCTAAACCAATGTTTTGCCATGCCATGTGTGCTAGATTGTATCAAGTGTGTTGTGTGCCAAAGATACCATCACTCTCTGTGCCGGGGCCTCACCGACGTCGGTTTCTCTCTCGCGGGTTCCAGGACTGCTCACACCCCGAAACTCCCGGATCTGACGTAACGGGGGGAATCTTGCATGTAGGTGGGCCCTACCATTGTCAAGTGTGTTCCTTGGGACTAACATGACACAACCAAGCAACTAGTTCCACTTTGCTACCCACTTCCGGCTCACGCAGAGGGGGCTAGACGCCGGTTCCGTCTTTTTCTACACCGGGGCTAGTGTATCTCCGGAGAGGGGACCCGGAGCGTCGGGATCCCACCTAAACCAATGTTTTGCCATGCCATGTGTGTTAGATTGTATCATGGGTGTTGTGTGCCAAAGATACCATCACTCTCTGTGCCGGGGCCTCACCGACGTCGGATTCTCTCTCGCGGGTTCCTGGACTGCTCACACCCCGAAACTCCCGGATCTGACGTAACGGGGGGAATCTTGCAAGTAGGTGGGCCCTACCATTGTCAAGGGTGTCCCTTGGGACTAACATGACACAACCAAGCAACTAGTTCCACTTTGCTACCCACTTCCGGCTCACGCAGAGGGGGCTAGACGCAGCTTCCGTCTTTTTCTACACCGGGGCTAGTGTATCTCCGGAGAGGGGACCCGGAGCGTCGGGATCCCACCTAAACCAATGTTTTGCCATGCCATGTGTGTTAGATTGTATCATGGGTGTTGGTTGCCAAAGATACCATCACTCTCTGTGCCGGGGCCTCACCGACGTCGGATTCTCTCTCGCGGGTTCCTGGACTGCTCACACCCCGAAACTCCCGGATCTGACGTAACGGGGGGAATCTTGCATGTAGGTGGGCCCTACCATTGTCAAGGGTGTTCCTTGGGACTAACATGACACAACCAAGCAACTAGTTCCACTTTGCTACCCACTTCCGGCTCACGCAGAGGGGGCTAGACGCCGGTTCCGTCTTTTTCTACACCGGGGCTAGTGTATCTCCGGAGAGGGGACCCGGAGCGTCGGGATCCCACCTAAACCAATGTTTTGCCATGCCATGTGTGCTAGATTGTATCAAGTGTGTTGTGTTCCAAAGATAGCATCACTCTCTGTGCCGGGGCCTCACCGACGTCGGATTCTCTCTCGCGGGTTCCAGGACTGCTCACACCCCGAAACTCCCGGATCTGACGTAACGGGGGGAATCTTGCATTTAGGTGGTCCCTACCATTGTCAAGGGTGTCCCTTGGGACTAACATGACACAACCAAGCAACTAGTTCCACTTTGCTACCCACTTCCGGCTCACGCAGAGGGGGCTAGACGCCGGTTCCGTCTTTTTCTACACCGGGGCTAGTGTATCTCCGGAGAGGGGACCCGGAGCGTCGGGATCCCACCTAAACCAATGTTTTGCCATGCCATGTGTGCTAGATTGTATCAAGTGTGTTGTGTGCCAAAGATACCATCACTCTCTGTGCCGGGGCCTCACCGACGTCGGTTTCTCTCTCGCGGGTTCCAGGACTGCTCACACCCCGAAACTCCCGGATCTGACGTAACGGGGGGAATCTTGCATGTAGGTGGGCCCTACCATTGTCAAGTGTGTTCCTTGGGACTAACATGACACAACCAAGCAACTAGTTCCACTTTGCTACCCACTTCCGGCTCACGCAGAGGGGGCTAGACGCCGGTTCCGTCTTTTTCTACACCGGGGCTAGTGTATCTCCGGAGAGGGGACCCGGAGCGTCGGGATCCCACCTAAACCAATGTTTTGCCATGCCATGTGTGTTAGATTGTATCATGGGTGTTGTGTGCCAAAGATACCATCACTCTCTGTGCCGGGGCCTCACCGACGTCGGATTCTCTCTCGCGGGTTCCTGGACTGCTCACACCCCGAAACTCCCGGATCTGACGTAACGGGGGGAATCTTGCAAGTAGGTGGGCCCTACCATTGTCAAGGGTGTCCCTTGGGACTAACATGACACAACCAAGCAACTAGTTCCACTTTGCTACCCACTTCCGGCTCACGCAGAGGGGGCTAGACGCAGCTTCCGTCTTTTTCTACAACGGGGCTAGTGTATCTCCGGAGAGGGGACCCGGAGCGTCGGGATCCCACCTAAACCAATGTTTTGCCATGCCATGTGTGTTAGATTGTATCATGGGTGTTGGTTGCCAAAGATACCATCACTCTCTGTGCCGGGGCCTCACCGACGTCGGATTCTCTCTCGCGGGTTCCTGGACTGCTCACACCCCGAAACTCCCGGATCTGACGTAACGGGGGGAATCTTGCAAGTAGGTGGGCCCTACCATTGTCAAGGGTGTTCCTTGGGACTAACATGACACAACCAAGCAACTAGTTCCACTTTGCTACCCACTTCCGGCTCACGCAGAGGGGGCTAGACGCCGGTTCCGTCTTTTTCTACACCGGGGCTAGTGTATCTCCGGAGAGGGGACCCGGAGCGTCGGGATCCCACCTAAACCAATGTTTTGCCATGCCATGTGTGCTAGATTGTATCAAGTGTGTTGTGTTCCAAAGATAGCATCACTCTCTGTGCCGGGGCCTCACCGACGTCGGATTCTCTCTCTCGGGTTCCAGGACTGCTCACACCCCGAAACTCCCGGATCTGACGTAACGGGGGGAATCTTGCAAGTAGGTGGGCCCTACCATTGTCAAGTGTGTCCCTTGGGACTAACATGACACAACCAAGCAACTAGTTCCACTTTGCTACCCACTTCCGGCTCACGCAGAGGGGGCTAGACGCCGGTTCCGTCTTTTTCTACACCGGGGCTAGTGTATCTCCGGAGAGGGGACCCGGAGCGTCGGGATCCCACCTAAACCAATGTTTTGCCATTCCATGTGTGCTAGATTGTATCATGGGTGTTGTGTTCCAAAGATACCATCACTCTCTGTGCCGGGGCCTCACCGACGTCGGATTCTCTCTCTCGGGTTCCAGGACTGCTCACACCCCGAAACTCCCGGATCTGACGTAACGGGGGGAATCTTGCATGTAGGTGGGCCCTACCATTGTCAAGTGTGTCCCTTGGGACTAACATGACACAACCAAGCAACTAGTTCCACTTTGCTACCCACTTCCGGCTCACGCAGAGGGGGCTAGACGCAGCTTCCGTCTTTTTCTACACCGGGGCTAGTGTATCTCCGGAGAGGGGACCCGGAGCGTCGGGATCCCACCTAAACCAATGTTTTGCCATGCCATGTGTGTTAGATTGTATCATGGGTGTTGTGTGCCAAAGATACCATCACTCTCTGTGCCGGGGCCTCACCGACGTCGGATTCTCTCTCGCGGGTTCCTGGACTGCTCACACCCCGAAACTCCCGGATCTGACGTAACGGGGGGAATCTTGCAAGTAGGTGGGCCCTACCATTGTCAAGGGTGTCCCTTGGGACTAACATGACACAACCAAGCAACTAGTTCCACTTTGCTACCCACTTCCGGCTCACGCAGAGGGGGCTAGACGCAGCTTCCGTCTTTTTCTACACCGGGGCTAGTGTATCTCCGGAGAGGGGACCCGGAGCGTCGGGATCCCACCTAAACCAATGTTTTGCCATGCCATGTGTGTTAGATTGTATCATGGGTGTTGGTTGCCAAAGATACCATCACTCTCTGTGCCGGGGCCTCACCGACGTCGGATTCTCTCTCGCGGGTTCCTGGACTGCTCACACCCCGAAACTCCCGGATCTGACGTAACGGGGGGAATCTTGCATGTAGGTGGGCCCTACCATTGTCAAGGGTGTTCCTTGGGACTAACATGACACAACCAAGCAACTAGTTCCACTTTGCTACCCACTTCCGGCTCACGCAGAGGGGGCTAGACGCCGGTTCCGTCTTTTTCTACACCGGGGCTAGTGTATCTCCGGAGAGGGGACCCGGAGCGTCGGGATCCCACCTAAACCAATGTTTTGCCATGCCATGTGTGCTAGATTGTATCAAGTGTGTTGTGTTCCAAAGATAGCATCACTCTCTGTGCCGGGGCCTCACCGACGTCGGATTCTCTCTCTCGGGTTCCAGGACTGCTCACACCCCGAAACTCCCGGATCTGACGTAACGGGGGGAATCTTGCAAGTAGGTGGGCCCTACCATTGTCAAGTGTGTCCCTTGGGACTAACATGACACAACCAAGCAACTAGTTCCACTTTGCTACCCACTTCCGGCTCACGCAGAGGGGGCTAGACGCCGGTTCCGTCTTTTTCTACACCGGGGCTAGTGTATCTCCGGAGAGGGGACCCGGAGCGTCGGGATCCCACCTAAACCAATGTTTTTCCATTCCATGTGTGCTAGATTGTATCATGGGTGTTGTGTTCCAAAGATACCATCACTCTCTGTGCCGGGGCCTCACCGACGTCGGATTCTCTCTCTCGGGTTCCAGGACTGCTCACACCCCGAAACTCCCGGATCTGACGTAACGGGGGGAATCTTGCATGTAGGTGGGCCCTACCATTGTCAAGTGTGTCCCTTGGGACTAACATGACACAACCAAGCAACTAGTTCCACTTTGCTACCCACTTCCGGCTCACGCAGAGGGGGCTAGACGCAGCTTCCGTCTTTTTCTACACCGGGGCTAGTGTATCTCCGGAGAGGGGACCCGGAGCGTCGGGATCCCACCTAAACCAATGTTTTGCCATGCCATGTGTGTTAGATTGTATCATGGGTGTTGTGTGCCAAAGATACCATCACTCTCTGTGCCGGGGCCTCACCGACGTCGGATTCTCTCTCGCGGGTTCCTGGACTGCTCACACCCCGAAACTCCCGGATCTGACGTAACGGGGGGAATCTTGCAAGTAGGTGGGCCCTACCATTGTCAAGGGTGTTCCTTGGGACTAACATGACACAACCAAGCAACTAGTTCCACTTTGCTACCCACTTCCGGCTCACGCAGAGGGGGCTGGACGCCGGTTCCGTCTTTTTCTACACCGGGGCTAGTGTATCTCCGGAGAGGGGACCCGGAGCGTCGGGATCCCACCTAAACCAATGTTTTGCCATGCCATGTGTGTTAGATTGTATCATGGGTGTTGTGTGCCAAAGATACCATCACTCTCTGTGCCGGGGCCTCACCGACGTCGGATTCTCTCTCGCGGGTTCCTGGACTGCTCACACCCCGAAACTCACGGATCTGACGTAACGGGGGGAATCTTGCAAGTAGGTGGGCCCTACCATTGTCAAGGGTGTTCCTTGGGACTAACATGACACAACCAAGCAACTAGTTCCACTTTGCTACCCACTTCCGGCTCACGCAGAGGGGGCTAGACGCCGGTTCCGTCTTTTTCTACACCGGGGCTAGTGTATCTCCGGAGAGGGGACCCGGAGCGTCGGGATCCCACCTAAACCAATGTTTTGCCATGCCATGTGTGCTAGATTGTATCATGGGTGTTGTGTTCCAAAGATAGCATCACTCTCTGTGCCGGGGCCTCACCGACGTCGGATTCTCTCTCTCGGGTTCCAGGACTGCTCACACCCCGAAACTCCCGGATCTGACGTAACGGGGGGAATCTTGCAAGGAGGTGGGCCCTACCATTGTCAAGTGTGTTCCTTGGGACTAACATGACACAACCAAGCAACTAGTTCCACTTTGCTACCCACTTCCGGCTCACGCAGAGGGGGCTAGACGCCGGTTCCGTCTTTTTCTACACCGGGGCTAGTGTATCTCCGGAGAGGGGACCCGGAGCGTCGGGATCCCACCTAAACCAATGTTTTGCCATGCCATGTGTGTTAGATTGTATCATGGGTGTTGTGTGCCAAAGATACCATCACTCTCTGTGCCGGGGCCTCACCGACGTCGGATTCTCTCTCGCGGGTTCCTGGACTGCTCACACCCCGAAACTCCCGGATCTGACGTAACGGGGGGAATCTTGCAAGTAGGTGGGCCCTACCATTGTCAAGGGTGTCCCTTGGGACTAACATGACACAACCAAGCAACTAGTTCCACTTTGCTACCCACTTCCGGCTCACGCAGAGGGGGCTAGACGCAGCTTCCGTCTTTTTCTACAACGGGGCTAGTGTATCTCCGGAGAGGGGACCCGGAGCGTCGGGATCCCACCTAAACCAATGTTTTGCCATGCCATGTGTGTTAGATTGTATCATGGGTGTTGGTTGCCAAAGATACCATCACTCTCTGTGCCGGGGCCTCACCGACGTCGGATTCTCTCTCGCGGGTTCCTGGACTGCTCACACCCCGAAACTCCCGGATCTGACGTAACGGGGGGAATCTTGCATGTAGGTGGGCCCTACCATTGTCAAGGGTGTTCCTTGGGACTAACATGACACAACCAAGCAACTAGTTCCACTTTGCTACCCACTTCCGGCTCACGCAGAGGGGGCTAGACGCCGGTTCCGTCTTTTTCTACACCGGGGCTAGTGTATCTCCGGAGAGGGGACCCGGAGCGTCGGGATCCCACCTAAACCAATGTTTTGCCATGCCATGTGTGCTAGATTGTATCAAGTGTGTTGTGTTCCAAAGATAGCATCACTCTCTGTGCCGGGGCCTCACCGACGTCGGATTCTCTCTCTCGGGTTCCAGGACTGCTCACACCCCGAAACTCCCGGATCTGACGTAACGGGGGGAATCTTGCAAGTAGGTGGGCCCTACCATTGTCAAGTGTGTCCCTTGGGACTAACATGACACAACCAAGCAACTAGTTCCACTTTGCTACCCACTTCCGGCTCACGCAGAGGGGGCTAGACGCCGGTTCCGTCTTTTTCTACACCGGGGCTAGTGTATCTCCGGAGAGGGGACCCGGAGCGTCGGGATCCCACCTAAACCAATGTTTTGCCATTCCATGTGTGCTAGATTGTATCATGGGTGTTGTGTTCCAAAGATACCATCACTCTCTGTGCCGGGGCCTCACCGACGTCGGATTCTCTCTCTCGGGTTCCAGGACTGCTCACACCCCGAAACTCCCGGATCTGACGTAACGGGGGGAATCTTGCATGTAGGTGGGCCCTACCATTGTCAAGTGTGTCCCTTGGGACTAACATGACACAACCAAGCAACTAGTTCCACTTTGCTACCCACTTCCGGCTCACGCAGAGGGGGCTAGACGCAGCTTCCGTCTTTTTCTACACCGGGGCTAGTGTATCTCCGGAGAGGGGACCCGGAGCGTCGGGATCCCACCTAAACCAATGTTTTGCCATGCCATGTGTGTTAGATTGTATCATGGGTGTTGTGTGCCAAAGATACCATCACTCTCTGTGCCGGGGCCTCACCGACGTCGGATTCTCTCTCGCGGGTTCCTGGACTGCTCACACCCCGAAACTCCCGGATCTGACGTAACGGGGGGAATCTTGCAAGTAGGTGGGCCCTACCATTGTCAAGGGTGTTCCTTGGGACTAACATGACACAACCAAGCAACTAGTTCCACTTTGCTACCCACTTCCGGCTCACGCAGAGGGGGCTGGACGCCGGTTCCGTCTTTTTCTACACCGGGGCTAGTGTATCTCCGGAGAGGGGACCCGGAGCGTCGGGATCCCACCTAAACCAATGTTTTGCCATGCCATGTGTGTTAGATTGTATCATGGGTGTTGTGTGCCAAAGATACCATCACTCTCTGTGCCGGGGCCTCACCGACGTCGGATTCTCTCTCGCGGGTTCCTGGACTGCTCACACCCCGAAACTCACGGATCTGACGTAACGGGGGGAATCTTGCAAGTAGGTGGGCCCTACCATTGTCAAGGGTGTTCCTTGGGACTAACATGACACAACCAAGCAACTAGTTCCACTTTGCTACCCACTTCCGGCTCACGCAGAGGGGGCTAGACGCCGGTTCCGTCTTTTTCTACACCGGGGCTAGTGTATCTCCGGAGAGGGGACCCGGAGCGTCGGGATCCCACCTAAACCAATGTTTTGCCATGCCATGTGTGCTAGATTGTATCATGGGTGTTGTGTTCCAAAGATAGCATCACTCTCTGTGCCGGGGCCTCACCGACGTCGGATTCTCTCTCTCGGGTTCCAGGACTGCTCACACCCCGAAACTCCCGGATCTGACGTAACGGGGGGAATCTTGCATGTAGGTGGGCCCTACCATTGTCAAGGGTGTTCCTTGGGCCTAACATGACACAACCAAGCAACTAGTTCCACTTTGCTACCCACTTCCGGCTCACGCAGAGGGGGCTAGACGCCGGTTCCGTCTTTTTCTACACCGGGGCTAGTGTATCTCCGGAGAGGGGACCCGGAGCGTCGGGATCCCACCTAAACCAATGTTTTGCCATGCCATGTGTGCTAGATTGTATCATGGGTGTTGTGTTCCAAAGATAGCATCACTCTCTGTGCCGGGGCCTCACCGACGTCGGATTCTCTCTCGCGGGTTCCAGGACTGCTCACACCCCGAAACTCACGGATCTGACGTAACGGGGGGAATCTTGCAAGTAGGTGGGCCCTACCATTGTCAAGGGTGTCCCTTGGGACTAAGCGGCCCAAACAAACGCAAAATGAAAACAGGCGAAATTTTATTGAAATTCGGAAAGTGCGTACATATTCGGCGCGAATTTAAGCTAGTACGAAAAATTTCAACTAAAAACATAGGAGATTTAAACTACTCGATGACTGGCTCTACGCCTACGCATCGTCGTCTTCATCAGCGACGTCGTCGTGGCGGTGCTGGTTGGAGGGGCCGGCTTCGTCCTGGCTCGCCGCGGCGAGACGGCGTTGCTCCGCCCGCTCCGCTCGGGCCTGCAGGCGCAGCCGGTGCAGTTGCGCCTGCTCGGAGGGCGGGCGGTTGCGCCGCCGCTCACTCTGCAGCGCAGCCTGCCGGTCGGCCTCGTAGAGGGCAGCGCGCTGGGCCATCTGGCGGCGCACCGCTCGCGCCGCCTCCTCCCGCTGGTGCGTCTCCAGGGAGGCACGAACGGCGGCCGCCTCCGCCGCCGCCGCGGCCTGCTCGAGGACGCCGCGCACCTCGCGGTACGCTTCCTCGTTCTGCGAGGTCTCGAACGAGTGCAGCCCGGCGTGCTGCTCGGGCCACACTGGCTGCCTCCTCACCTCGCGTCTCCAGTGGCGGGCGGCTCGCCGCGCTTCTCGCGCCTCGTCGTACTCGGGTGGCTGCTCCGGCGCCACCGGCTCCGGCGCCACCACATGCGGCTCCAGCGCCGCTTGCTGCGCTGGCGGCAGCTCGACGTCGTCGTTCTCGGGCCACGCGTCCCAGAGGTTCTCCATTGCGGCGAGGTTCGAGGGTGGGGAAAGAACGGCGAGGAGAGAGTCGAGACTGTGCGTACGGGGAGGGGGCGGGCACCATTTTTATAGCCTGGCCGGCCAATCGTCGCGCCGCGCGTGTCGCCGCTGCCGCCCCCGCCATGACACAACCAACCAAATAGTTCCACTTTGCTACCCACTTCCGGCTCACGCAGAGGGGGCTAGACGCCGGTTCCGTCTTTTTCTACACCGGGGCTAGGGTATCTCCGGAGAGGGGACCCGGAGCGTCGGGATCCCACCTAAACCAATGTTTTGCCATGCCATGTGTCAAGGGTGTCCTTGGGACTAACATGACACTTGAACACACACCACTACGATTATTTTTGAATTTTACGACTAGATTGAAATTCGAAGGAAGCGGGATACACGACAGTACGTGGATCTAAACATTCTAGGATACATGGACAAACCATTTGTCCCAGCCATCTTCTGGCTCAGGTCTAGTCATACTCCTGCCTAGGCGTATAATACATGTACTCGTAGTCGTCGAAGTCGCCGCCGCCGTCGTCGCTGTCGTCAGATGGGGGAGCACGCCTGGACTGCGGGTAGCGCAGGCGGGGGTTATCGCCGTTCCTTATGTAGTTCATGACGCCCTGGAGAGTCCGGCCGCGCCACCACAGCCGACGACCAGCCTCGTTGAAGTTCGAAGGAGGCGGGCCTTCTTCCTCGTACCTGGCGAGCGCCCTCTCACGCCGATTGAAGAAGAAGACGTCCCAACCTGCGCGGTAGTTGGGATTCCATTGGGGATACGTCCGCTGCTCCGGTGTCAGCTCGAAGTAGTAGTGGTTCGTGATGGCCGCCCGGCGCGCCAGACCTCGAGGGACAGGAGGGACCGGCACGCCTCCGACGCTCAGCATCCACCCGGCGGGGACGCCGTACCCGGGAGGGCAGGGGTAGTTTGAGGCGCAGAGCTCCTCCGCCTCCGAGTAGGTTAAAGTGGGTACGGTGGAAGACATGGAAGAGTTGGCGCGAAGAAATGGAAGAGTGTGCTGGGTTGTAGATATGTGCTAACGAGCTAGATGCATGTGTTTATATAGTGAGAAGAAGCACACGGATCGTGTGTTTTCTTCGAGGTCTTCGGAGCCGTTGGATCTTTCAGGTGATTGTGAGCCGGTGGATCAAAGGTAGGCACACGGATTGTGTGCTTGTTTCACTTCTTTGCCGAGTGTCATATCACGGGACACTCGGCAAAGCTATAAACTGCGCGGGAGGAGTTGGCGCGAAGGGAAAATCTTTCGAGGGAAAAAATTTATGCCGAGTACCAACCATGACACTCGGCAAAGATTCAAAAAACTACGCGGGAAGGGGTGGCGCGAAGGCACGAAATTTTCAGAGCCGATTTTGCCGAGTGGTGCACAGTGGCACTCGGCAAACAGTATTAGTATGCCGAGTCCCCGTTACGAAAGCACTCGGCGAACCAACGCCACCGTTCCATCACGGTCGAAACGCACGGTTCGCCACGTGTCTCCACCTTTTGCCGAGTGTCTTATTTTTGCCGAGTGTATCGAGCTATTTTGCCGTTATCTATTTGTATGCCGAGTGTGCCCTGCACCTGACACTCGGCAACAACACGCTACGCCGAGTGTTTCCTTTTTGCCGAGTGCCTGATGCAGAGCACACTCGGCATACGAGATGGTCGCCGAGTGTGACGCTTTGCCGAGTGTTTTTGGGGCGTATGTCGGCGTACGCAGCGCTTTGCCGAGTGGCCCGTGATTTGGCACTCGGCAAAGCCTGTGTGACTCGGCGACGTTCGATTTTCCAGTAGTGGTATATGCTAACCGACCTCCATCTCTTCTACCGTAAATTCCCACTCTTCAAGGGTAGTGGATGAGACAGATGAAGATGCCCAAGGACTCGCTGATGACTCGAGAGTGAATAAAAAATGCACTCGAGCAGACAACAGCCATGAAGAGGCTACCTTGAAGGACTCTAGCTCTTCGAGTGCTACCAGGGGCAAGGAGTCGAACGAGCTTATTCTCGTCGTTCCTCTGGCCTTCAAACTGCAATACGTCCCTTGGCACACATCTAATTCTTCGTAGTTGTCACTCGCCAAGAAGCTCCACCGTATGTTCACTTTGGGCACACCCTTCGGCGGGTAAGTTTATTTTACTCCCACTTCTTATTTGTCCTCGAGTTGTTGTTTGATTTACCTTCTATTTTTTATTTCTTCTTAGTGATCCTTCAAAAGCGCCTCCTCCTCCAAAAGGAGCTGGTCCGGGTGCTTCTTCTGAGGTCAAAACGGTTCCTGCTTTGACTTCTTCTCTAGATGTGAAGGACAAGGGATTCATCCAAGAGGAAGTGCCCGTGGCCCGAGCTATTCCCGCAGTTGACCCAAGCCAACCTACGTCCTCCAGGTTAGCAAACACGTTAGTTTTCTCAATTTATTTATGTGCTTCATTCTTCTGCTTGTACGGTTGGGTGCGCGACTAGCGCTCCCGATGGGAGTAGCCCCCCGAGTCTACCCTTGGCTGCTTGTAGTCGAGCATAGACTCAAAACTTATATCTTGTGTACTGACTCAGTCCTCTCTTCTTATTTTCCTTTTATCCCTTCATGATACGTATGAAGGACCTGAGCACTCGATTCCTCAACATTCGGAGGGAGAGATACACGACTCGCTCCAACTTCAACAAGGCTAAAGGTACTTAGCCCTACAAATATTATTGTGTTTTGCTTTGTTTTTATCATCTGGTCTGTATTTCTAACATTCATGCGTACGCCAAAACTCTTGGTCGTGACTTCCTCCAAGAAGGATGCAACCCTCACTCGAGTCAAGGAACTCGAGGAGCAGATGGCAACCCTTCGCACGGAGGCCGCCATTGCAAAGGAGTCTAAGGTCGCCACTCGAAAGGCGAACGAAGCCGACCAAAGAGAGACAATGGCTCTCAAGCAGGCCGCAGACCTAGAGGAGGCCTTGGTTTCTTGACTCCAAGCCGTGACTGATTCTTTGACAGGTGCTTCTTCTTCTTCACTTGTACTTCTTCATGTATGTTTCACTGTCTTTGTGCTAATGATGACCTTTCTTGTTATAATGCATAGACCTTGGGTAGCCCACCTGATCTTACCTCGCATCTGCACCCCTGGAAGACGTTACTTCTTCTGAGGAGCAAGCATCAAAGCCCAAGAAAGCACTCGCCAAGCTCCGAAGCATACTCGTTTCCTTCCATGAGTGCATGTTCCCAGGACACGACATGTTTACCAATGTCGATGCTTTGATAGAAATGTTTTTCAACATGAACATCTTAGCTTACTTTAGTCGGGAGCAAACCATTTCTAGAGCAGAGAGTGTCCTCACTATTGCAAAGGCGCTCATCATTAAAGGAGACTTCGAAGGAGCAATCAGCGGTCCTCCCAGGGACTTGAACGGGAAAGAAGTATATCGTAGCCCTTACACTGAACCCTCTGTCAAACTAGCCCAGCAGCTCTTAGCTATGCTTGAAGCTTGGGCGCGGGCTTCTCATGCTGTGGAAGAGCCTCGCCAGGGAGCTTCCCAGCACTAGTTTTCTTTGTCGTAACTCTTGTAGCAGCAGTGCCTTAGTGCAAAACCGCCTCTGTTTCTAATGAACTTGTTTTTCTAAAGATGAATGAAGTACCCTCGGTTATGTTTATTTTGAGTGTTTTTACTTGAACATATTCACCCAATAGCAGTAGCCCTCAAGTGCGAGGGAGTAGAATACTTCCAAGCACTTAAGTTCCTGAGCCATTTGATTCTTGACGATATCCTCCCCCTTTCCTTAGTTATGAGTAGCTACTGATTCCTCAACTGAGGCGGATGGTAGTACTCAAGTGCCAGATTCTAGGTCTACTGGGACTTCTTCTGTTACCCGTTTCTCCAAGTGATCCCCAGCTGATTTAGTGTGATTTATGCGCTCAAAGCTTCTTAGAAAAGATTGGGAGCTCAAAGATATCAAGGTCAAATTAATACTGCTAAGTCCAAGGAGCAAGCAACTGTTGAGAGTGAAGAATTCCTTTTGGCTGAGCTGGCCGCCATAGGTACTGATCGGGGCCATAAGTTCTAGGGCCACATCCCGTAGTTTGGTTAGACTCAAGGTAGCTGTTTAACTCGAGTACCTATGTTTCTGTAGGTACTCAAGAGAACCCGGCTAAAGAGCATTAGTACATTGAGGAGGAGAGTCGGAAACTCGCTACGTAGAGTTCTTCTTCATTCTGGAAATATGCCAACAAATCCGGCGTGCTGATACGTCCAAAACGTATCTACTTCCTCGGACACTTTTGTTGTTATTTTTCATCTAAACTTGTGAGTTTTGAATACAACTAACACGGACTAACGCTGTTTTCAGAAAAATTGCCCTGGTGTCTTGTTTTTGTGCAGAAATTCAACTTTCAGGAAAATCCCCGGAAAATATCGCAAAGTCCCTATTTTACCCATAGACTCACGGAGCCAGAAGACGAGACAGAGACAGGCCACGAGGGGTCCACGCCACATGGCGGTGCGGGCGCCCCCTAGGCCACGCCGTGGCATGGTGTGGTCGTCTCGGCCACCCCCTCGTTTCTCCCTTTCGACTACTTAAACCTCTTGACCTAAAAACACACAGGGACAAACAATTTTTTCACGAAAAGTTCCGTAGCTCCGCCGCCACTGAAATCCCCAATTCGGGGATCAGAAACTCCATTTAGGACCCTGCCGGGACAGGGAATTGGAGGAGATCATCGCTATCATCATCACCGACGCCTCTCCATCAACCATCCATGTGTGAGTAATCCCCGTTGTAGTCTGAAGGGGATGGTAGGGATTGGATGAGATTATTCATGTAATAGATTCTAAGATTGTTAGGGCATGGTGTCTAGTATCCGTTATTAGTGCTTTTGACATTTTTGCAACTTGTTATGCTTAATGATTAACACTAGGGCCCGAGTTCCATGATTTCAGATCTGAACATGTTATTGATTCATGAGGATAATTATTGTTTTTGATCTTACCTGCAAGTTGTATACACATATCGTTGTCCGGAATCCGAGGCCCCAAAGTGACAGCAATTGGGAGAACCGGAGGGGATGGCTGTGATGTGAGGATAACGTGTGGTCACTGAGTGTTAATGCTTTGCTCCGATGCTTTATTAAAAGGAGCACCTTAATTAGTAGTAGTTTCCCTTGAGGCCCCGCTTCAAACCGGCTGGTAGGACAAAACATGCCTATGGTTACTTAGTACTTGGATGATTTATCATTATTTAACTGCAATTGCCCATGTCTTGATTATTATATGAGTTATCTTATCCATGCAACGCTAGTTCATCCATCCCTATGCCTACAATATTTTAATCTTGTTGTCTACTACAATTAATGATGTTGTCTTTATTTCATTCCTGGTATTATTTCAGTTCTGCTACTGTTATAAAACTATTGCTACAGATAAATTGTTGCGAGCAAGTCTATTTCCAGGTGCAGCTGAACTGATAATTCATCTGTTAAGGCTTATAAATATTCTTTGGCTCCCCTTGTGTTGAATCAATAAATTTGGGTTTTACTTCCCTCGAAGACTGTTAGGATCCTCTATACTTGTGGGTCATCAAGACTATTTTCTGGCGCCGTTGCCGGGGAGCATAGCTTTATTCGTAAGCTCACGTGAACGTGATATTGTTTGCTGGAAGTTATTCATCATGGGTAAAACTCGTGATGAGAAAGTCTCTATATTGCCATCCACTATATGGAGAGGTACAACTCTGAACACCTCTGTTGCTCTTGATTCACCATCTATAATGAGTAAACTTCTTACACCACCACATACACATGCTACACATACTGATACTTCTGTTGTATCTGAAAATACTTCTGATAATTTTGATGATGCTTCTACTGTGCTTGGTGAGAGTGGTTCATTAGGTCCTTTCCTAGATGCTACAATTGCTAGAGCTAAAAAAATTGAAAACACTGAAATTCCTAATGAAAATCCTGATACACCTGTTAGTTCACCGGAGTCTAGAGATAGTCCTAGTGATGATCTTGAGGAAAATTACATTGAACTTAATGATAAATTTATTGACGACTGTCATGCTGCTTGTAGTGCAAGTGCTATTAAAATTCTTCTTGCAAGACATGTTGTTAGATATAAATTGTCTCTTGATGCTAAGCTCGCTAAATCCCCCATAAACATTAAAGATAAGGATTATGATTTCTCTCCAGATTTATCGTATATATCTATTGTTGAGGAAGATACTTTTTGTGGTACTAAAAATGAAAGTGATGTAGGACATATGAATGAGATTTCATCTTTGAGTGCCTTGTTTTAATATCATATTAAGAAACACAGTTACTTTGTCGCTAAAATGTTTTCCTTTTTCATTGAAAGACGAAGCTAAAACTTGGTTTAATAATTTGTCACCTGGATATATTGATATTCCTATTGGTTTGGTTAATGATTTCTTTCAGAAATATTTTCCTGCTAGTGCTCAACATGCTGCTTTGTAGAGAATCTTTAACTTTAAGAAAATTGAAGGAGAGAAAATGCATGAATCTTGGGCAAGATTTTGTTCTTTAATTAGAGCTTGTCCTGGAAATCAATTAGCTAAAAATGAACTCCTTGATATATTCTATAATGGACAAAATTTTGAATCTAGGAAATACCTGGATAGTTGTGCTGGTTGTGTTTTCAGGAAAAGAACTCCTAAAGAAGCTGAGGAATTATTGGCTAAAATAAGCCAAAATCATGATGATTGGACTATACCTAAACCGACCCCAACACCAACACCAAAGAAGAGGGGAATGATTGAATTAAATGATGAAGTGATGAGGGAAGCCAAGAAATCTCTTAAAGAGAAGGGTATCAAATCTGAAGATGTGAAGAATCTACCACCTATAGAAGAATTATGTAAGCCAATTCATCACCCATCCACGATTGAGGTACACTATCTCCAACGTTTTGATAATAGAGATATTCCCTATTCTAAACCTCCTGATCGATGCTTTGATGAATTTGATTATTATATAGTTAAGAAAGATAACTTTAATATGAGAGTGCAGAATCATGTAATGGAAAATTCTAGAGCTATTAATAATTTGGATGGTATCATGGAGAGAAGCTCTAATGATGGTAAAATTCTTATTCAACATTTCCATATGGTTCAAACTCAAATTGATCAACTCACTAAGGTGCAAAAAGATTTGCTAGTTAATGCTTATAGAGAAAAACATGTTTATGAAATAAGCACTATAAGTGGTGTTTCTACTCAGGATCCTTTGTATCCGGAGGGACATCCTGAAAGAATTTAAAAAGATTCTCAACGAGCTAAAGACAATAGTACACCTTCTAAGAAAAAGAAGAAGAAACATAAAACTATTGTAGAATCTCCTGAACCTGCTAAAGATCCTAATAGTATATATATATCTTTGATGCTGAAACTAAAAGTGGTAATGATAAGAATGATGCTTTTGATAAAGAAGAAATTGAAGAGGAACCTGAAAAGAAAACTAAAAATACAAAGTACACTAAGGAGGATTTCGTTGCTAATAAACATGGTAATGAGAGAGAACCTTGGGTACAAATATTTTTGAAAATTCCTTTAACTGATGCTATTAAATTGCCTCCCTATTCGTAATATATGAAAGATATTGTCTCTAACAAAAGGAAGTTTCCTAATGAGTAAATATCCACCATGCTTGCTAATTTCTTCCAATGGCAAGGTTCCAAAGAAGCTTGGATATCCTGGTATACCAAATATTCCATGCTCCATTAAAAATTATTATGTTAGAACTCCTTTATGTGATTTGGGAGCAGTGTTAGTGTTATGTCTTTCTCTCTCTATAAGAGACTTGTTCTGAAAAGTTGATACCGACTGATATATCCTTGCAAATGGCTGACAAATCTACTTCTATTCATGTTGGTATATGTGAGGATGTTCCTGTTCAAGTGGCTAATAACTGTTTGATATTAACTGATTTTGTTGTGATGGAAATGCCTGAAGCTGATAATATGTCTATTATTCTTGGGAGACCTTTTCTTAACAATGCAGCGGTTGTTATTGATTGCAACCAAGGAAAAGTACCATTTAATGTTAATGACAAAGAGCACACGGTTTATTTTCCCAAGAAGACTGATAAGAAATATGGTCTAAATTCAATTTAAAACATTGAGACCGTCAAGATTGGAGAATTCTATTGTCCTATTCCAATGCGACTGAAAGAATATGAAATTGTCATGATTGGGACTATGTCTATCAAAGTTGAGGTAACATAATCATTTAGTGAAATGCAAAGTTTTGCTTCATGTAAAATTGTTTTGTAATAAGACTTCATCAACCTTGTTAACAAAGTGATTTTGAATAAAGGACACGATGTTTTCATCATTTTACTTTTTTTTACTCATGTTTTCAACATCCCCAATTATGTTTTCACTTCATTTTCCTATGTTTTCGTTGGTTATTTGCATATTAGAGTGTCTTAGAACTTCTATAGATTTGGTTTTGAATTTTTTTCCATCGTTCCATAATCATTTTCCTAGATTATAATCGTTTATCAAATTCTGGAAATTCCCCAAATATAAAGTTTCTTGAAAATTCCATAAAACTTATATTAAATGTTTACGCTGAAAATGGGGCAGAGAGGCACCTGGGGCAACCCAGGGGGACCCACCATGCCACCACACCATGTGGTGGCGCGGACACATGCCAGGCCGCGCCAGGGCATTGTGTGTGTGGGGGGGAGGGGGGCTAGCCCTCCACTTGCTCCTCCACCTACCACTTCACTCTCTCTCCTAGCCAAACACACCACCCCGCTCAAACTCGTGTTCTTGTTGATCTTGCTCCCGATTTTAGATATGTGCTACTAAGATTTGGGGCATTTGTTCTCCGGTATGTGACTCCTCCAATTATCCAAGAAGAATTTTGTTTAGTGGAGTATTTCTTGAGTATGTTGGTGCTGTAGGTGAAAGGTTATGTGAGCTTGCATGCTTGTTATATGTGTAGATAAATTAGTTTTGATGCATGTATAGTCCTCTTACAAGTCTCTACAGTAGTTTATTTCATATAGTTACTCGAAAATCATTTTTATGAGGTCTGTTATTTTTTTTAGAAATGGAGGAGAATATGCACCAACTTGACCAGCATGAATTGGAGGTGCATGAAGTCATGAAAGTCCACCGTGAAGAGGGTGTATTCCCCTCCATATATCCATGCTAGGAATTCATGAATGTTGCAGGGATTCTTCAGGATTTCCAAACTTTAATCTCTAATGCAGGGTTGGAATATTTTGTTGATTGTGAACCTAGCCAATATGCAAAACTAACTATGTATGTGGTATAGTATTTTGGTTTCAGTTGGTCCTTGCCTAACCCCATGGCTCACTTTAAAATTTACAATAAAACTATCAACTTGCCAATTGATGATTAGTGTGCAGCCATTAAGGTGCCACAGAGGGGATCACGTGAGAAGATAAAAAGACAGCCTAAGCCACTGATGGACCTGTATAAATAAATCTTCCATGGGAGGAGCTTCTCAGATGAGAGTGGTAAAATTCAAAATATTCAGCTCCCATATATTTCATATTTTGCCTATTTCATAGCCAAGTGTGTTCTTGCTAGAAAGACTGCAAACAAATTATCAGCTTATGATTAGGCTTTCATCTCAGCTGCCTTGAGATGAGATAGGACCTATAATTTTGGTGCTTTAATAGCTTTCCTTCTTGCTACTAACTACGAGAAAGGGGAAATTTGTGGAGGTCTCATTGCCTCTCATTTATTAGATTTGCATGGTGTGGTACCGTACCATTTAGACATTCAGTATCTCATAGAGAGGCTTGATATTAATTCCATGATAAAACACAAATTTGTTTCTAATTAAGCTGACTTGAATAACTTATGTTATGATGCTGAAATGATCTTTTTCAAGAAACCAGGGTGGAGAGTAGTTAAGTCTGATCTATTAGTCAATTTGCATGCGCCTCTTTTGTTTAACCTTGATGTCAGGGAACGATGATCATTTCTGGAGAATGAATTTGATGCATACATAGAGGAGCACTGCCAGCATGTAGAGGATGTTGGAGAGGGGGCCAAAGATAATTTCATCCAGCCCTCCGACACCGCGGACTTTCTGTACCAACACCCTGATTATGATTGTGGACCTTCTGCTTCTTCTTCTTCACGGGAGCCTAATTATGAACATGCTAAGGACAATCCACCAGCCTGGAGCTTCTACCCGCGCTGGGGCTGATCTCCACTTAGGCCAAATCCTAAGCTTGGGGGGAGGTATACTGACAGCACACTCATTTACATATCATAATTCTGTCGGTAGTTTGTATATCCATGTTTCTGTTTCTTTCTTTTCCATTGTTTTTTTAGTTTCTGCTTTCCAAAACACAAAAACACCAAAAAATATTCCTGTTATTTCTCTTTATTTGTTTCTTTAGTTTCTATTATTAGTTTTCTTTACTTTCTAGTTTCAGTCTGTTATTCAAAAATCCAAAAAGATTTTGCTTTGTTTGCTTGTTTCCTTCCGTTCTTGTTTTCAATTCAAAAATCCAAAAATATTTGTTGTTCTTCTTTGGTTTTGTAAAGTTTGTTGCAGAGTTCAACAGTCTTTCGTGACTCCATTGGATCTTGGTTATGATTTCATATCATTCAAGCCACGCAAGTGAAAATCAATAAGGACGATTTATGGAAATTCAAGTTGTCGTGAGAGGCTGGTATGAAATCTATTTGTTTTCCTTTTTTTGTACATATACTCATCCACGTGGAGATGCTTAGTTTGTTAGTGTAAGGTGTATGCTATTTAATGGATGCTTAGTAGTTCGTGCTCCCTTATGATCAGTTTCAACTTACTAATAGTAGATAGCATGTTGTATAAATGTTTGCTTGCATTGTTCTATTCATAAAAGGCTATGACATTGTGGTATCCTCCTATGTATGTTTCATTTGAATTGAGTTGGCACATGCTCACGCATGCATATGACTGAAAACAAAAAGTCAATTAAGCCTTGTTGATTTATTTTGCCTCAAAGTTCTTGTATCACTTTTATGCTCCCGTTAATTTTGTTCTGTCACAAGTATGATTAGGACGGTTACTGCTCTCTTGTTTGTTGCTTCCTAGTCTGATTGTTGCTTCCCAGTCTATTGCTAACCTTCACTTGTACCGAGCGTGAATGGTGCTCGTGCTTCCAAATCCCTGGAAACCAAGTCATTCCAAAGAGTCCACTATAAATTCCTATGCATGGTATTTCAAGCCATTCCAAGAAAATTTTCATGTGCTACCTTTAAAACCTTCAAAATACTTCTCATTTTGTGACACGGTTTTAGCTCATGAAGAAGTAGTAGTTGGGTTTGTTATCTTTCATACTAAATTAGGTACCGCCTGACTTGCATGCTTCATCTGCTTGTCACTAATTTTGAAAAGAGTTGGTTAGTCCGCTATAACATCCAAAAGGCAAAGAAAGTAAAATAGGCACTTCTCCATGTTATGTGATTGTTGTCAGGCACCCGAGGATTCGGTTCGCCATGGTTTGTGATAAGAAAAGGTTGGGAGGAGTGTTAAGCTATATATAAAAATGCATACTATAAATTCCTAATATCTATAATTCGGAACCGCTCTCAACTTGCTCAGTATGGAAGATAACATGAACTTTATTACCATTCGTTGGCATAAACAATCACCTCCCAAAGTTATTTTACTTCTATTTTTTAAAATAAAAAGCTCTAGCGCATGTAAATCCCTGCTTCCCTCTACGGAGGGACAATATTTTACTTTATTGTTGAGTCACCATATTTTTTTGAGCACCTTCTCGAGAGCATAACTGTCATTCTTAGTGAAATGTGCTTGTCCCAGAACACGGTTAATTGTGATATAATTTTGATGCTTTTATCTTTGATATCTCTACTTCTAGTCTTCACTTGAACGTCAAAGGTTCCCTGGCATTTATGTTTTTCTCCACAAACAAGGGCAAGCGAGATACCACTTTATCATATCTTATTATGAACATTGCAATCCTGCAAATAGATATACTTCATCTTGCTTATTATTAGTGTGTTGATATCTCTTCATGGTTTGCATAACTATTAGGTGGCTTTATCTGCATACTTCT
The DNA here is from genome assembly GCA_028641055.1 of Alopecurus myosuroides. Taxonomy (NCBI): domain Eukaryota; kingdom Viridiplantae; phylum Streptophyta; class Magnoliopsida; order Poales; family Poaceae; genus Alopecurus; species Alopecurus myosuroides. The sequence goes on along the minus strand of CM054057.1, from coordinate 453,947,521 downwards.
TATTATGAATTGCCTAAGTGCTTGATCATATAGTCATAATATATACATCGTATAAAGCAAATGTGTTCGTAAAAGTTCGTTTATCGCACTTAGTTGTTAACTGAATTGCTTGAGGACAAGCAATAAGCTAAGCTTGGGGAGACTTGATACGTCCAAAACATATCTACTTTCCCGAATACTTTTATTGTTGTTTTTCCTCTAAACTTGTAAGTTTTTTATAAAACTAACATCGACTAACATGGACGCCCGAGGGGCCCACACCACCCACAGGCGCGGCTAGGGGGCGCCCCGCCCTATGGTGGCCCCCTGTGGCTCCTCTCCGGGCCTCTTCGGGACTCCGTGGAACCTTCGGGAATTCTAAGACTTCCGGGGTTGGAATTTTCCAATTCCGAGAATATTTCCAGAACAGCTTTTCTGAAACTAAAAACATCATAAAATAGGGAACTGGCCCTGTGGCATCTTGTCAATAGGTTAATCCCAGGAAATTGATAAAAATTGACATAAAGTGTATAGCAAACATGTATCAAATAACATGGACATTAGAAATTATAGATACGTTTATGACGTATCAACACACCCAAGCTTAGTTCCTACTCGTCCTCGAGTAGGTAAACGACAAAACAAATAATTTCTGAGGTGACATGCTACCAACATAAACTTGATCATCAATATTGTAAAAGCATACGTAAGTTGAGATCATAGTACTTTAAACACAAGCATGATAGATATAATTCTAGCAATAAAACATATCAATCACTTTGCATCATGAAAAGTAAAACAGATAGAAGATCATGGATAACAATGCATTGAGAGTTATACGTTTGTTTCAAGCTTAGAGAAAACACATCAAAGTGATATTTCGCTTGTCCTTAAGAGTGGGGAAAAACATAAATACCAGGAAACCTTCAAAGTTTAAGAGGAAGACTAGAACAAATAATTTGAGAGCAAGTAATAACACAGTATGAATAAATTAATAATGTTTCTGGGACAAATGAACATTAAACTCAGAATGGCAACTATTCTCTCTCAACTGTGCATAAAGTTAGAAGATGGAGACTCAACATAAAAGTAAAAGAAAGGCCCTTCGCAGAGGGAAGCATGGATCACTCATGTGCTAGAGCGTTTTATTTTATTAAACAGAGGTATAAAATGTGTTGACACTCCTCCCAACCATCTTACACAAACCATGGCTAACCGAATCCTCGGGTGTATGCCAACAATCACATACACTGGAGAAGTGTCTATTTTTAGGGAGGTCTATGTTTATGTCAACGAATGGTAAAAAGAAAATACAATACGTCACAAGCCAACTAGACTTCACAAGAGCGGCTCCCATTGAAGGACGCAACTGGTGTAGAAGTTCATCCCTCTTTCTCTTTTGCTTACACAATTTTGCTTTGACTGATAAATCAGGGGTAAAAATAGTGACAAGAATTTGTTTGTATTAATCTGGGGCTAGGCACCCTGCTGCCAGCTGTTCTATCAATTGGATAAGCGGATGAAGACACTAGTCCAGGGTGTGAAATCCAATCAACAAGTGAGATAAAGATTCTCTATTTACGTCCTCATGAGCTAAAACAGGAGCACAAAACAGGAGTAATTTTCAAAGTTTTAAAGGTAACACATGAGAAATTTACTTTGGAGTGGCGGTTAAATACCACATGTAGGTAGGTATGGTGGACACATTTAGAATAATTTGGTTTTTGGGAGTTGGATGCACGAGTAGAGCTCATACTTAGTATAGTTGGAGGCTAGCAAAAGACTGGGAGCAAAAAATCAAGAGAGCTATAATGGCCATAAACATGCGTACACCATTAATCAAAGCATAAGTGGTACTACAAGTTCAAAAACTAAATTTTCATAGAGGATATAAGTGACTGGTTTGTAGTCATAAACATGGTATAAGCATGCGCCAAGTCAACCAAATAAAAGATTCAACGGAGAACACCACAAATGTATGATTCAATATGAGAAGAACAACTCATGATTCTTTCAATGGAACATTAAACACTCTGAGATATTTGAGACAAGTAATGCTACAAAAATTACACTAGGCTTTAGAATTAAAACAACGGTCTATACAAGCTTCTATTTGCATCGTTATAAATTCTACCACATGCAGCAATTTCTTTTCCCAACAAGCACCATACAAAATATGTTTTAACAAAAACTCTCTAAATGATACAGCAAGCAAGCAAGAGAGTAATCACATAACTCTACTAAAACTAACATCTCTGAATAAGATATGCATGAAAACAAAACAAGAACTAAAAGGATTGCAGTAACTAGAAGAAAAACTAAGAATACGAGCATAACTAGTATTCAAATGAAAAAGAGGAGCGTGTCTCTCTCCCAAAAAAGAATGCTAGGTTCCAATGATGTTTATTGCCGCACGGAAACAAAAGGATAAAAAATAAAACAAAACGAAAAAAAGACGCTCTAAGTAAATTTCATATGATGCGACCGAATAAAAATATAGTTTCACTAGAACTGACCTGATAATTTGTTAATGGAGAACGGGATGCCTTGGAATCCCCAAGCTTAGACCTTTAAGTCTTCTTAGAATTTGCTGGGATGAACCACGGAGGCATCCCCAAGCTTTGACCTTGCACTCTTCTTGATCACATTATATCACCTTCTTCTCTTGATCCTTGAAAACTTCCTTCACCACACTCAAAAAGTTATTCGCATTAGAGGGTTAGTGCAACAAAAAAAAATTCATGGGTTCTGCATGGGAAAAATCTCTATTGATACTTTTAAACACCGGCTACCGCCACTGATATTTCGTGAAGCAAAGAAATCCACTTGACATCGTAAAAGAGCAAATGCAAGAAAAATGGCAGAATCTGCCAAAACTAGAACAATTTGTAATGAAAATTTTTATCGGGGCAATTAAGTTGCTAAAATAAAAAAATCCGAAGAATGAAAAAAATTCTTAATTAGCTGAGGAATAAGCAAAAAAAAAATCCGGTGTCGAGACATCGTAGTAGTTTTCATAGACGGGGGTGCCATGAGACTACGGGTAGAGACGTGGGGTAACAGGATCGCGTTGAAGACAAAGACACAGGATTTACCCAGGTTCGGTACGTCGTGATAATACGACGTTCCTACTCCTGCAATCTCACTAATCAGGACTAAAGCCTGTGTATACAATTACAATGTGAGGTTAGGTTTAGCTATTCGCTGAGGATCAACTTCCCGGCGAGTTGGCCTATAGCTTCTTGTGTTGTTGATCTTATCTCCCGTCCGGCTTTATATAATAGCCGGGTTAGGGCATACAGAGTAGGAAACCTAGAATACTATGGTAACTTCTAACTTGGAAAGTAAGGAATCCGCCTTCTCCTCCAAGCCAGATCACGCGGGCCGTGATCCGGATCCTTCCAGAATCCGGCTTCTGTGCGTCAGCTTACTGGGCCGCCCAATGGACCATAGCCCACTACTACTTGGGCCACCCTGGTAATCAGGCACTTTTGACTACCATCTGATATACCCCTATTCAGTATATATCCGACATCCGGTCATTTCGATATTTTTGTGAATTATACGATTTTTTACGGTGGACATCAGAAATCTGTTTTCTGCGCAGAAATCCAAAACCAACTCCAACTTTCGTTTTGAAATTTTACTTGCAACAAATAATAAATGAAAATAAAGATACAAAGGAGTTTATACAGAAGTATACAACCCCTTGACTCAAAGAAAACATTAAAAAACAAAGCAAAAATAAAATCATGGGTTATCTCCCAAGAAGTGTTTTTCTTTAACGCCTTTTAGCTAGGCCCATAAAAGTGGAATCAAGTGTTTTCAAATGAAGAAGCTTAGAAATTGTAATTTGTTCGAATAATAGAATCAAAAGGAAACTTCATTCTCTTTCTAGGAAAGTGTTCCATACCTCTTTCATATCAATAACAACACCAAAAGTTCTAAGAAAAGGTCTTCCCAAAACAATAGGACAAAAAGCATTGCATTCAATATTCATGAAAACAAAATCAACAGGGACAAGGTTATTATTAACCATAATAAGAACATCATCAATCCCCAAAGGTTTCTTTATAGCATTGTCAACAAGACGAATATCCAAATAACAGGGTTCCAATGGTGGTAAATCAAGCATATCATAAAGTTTGTTAGGCATAAGAGAGATACTAGAACCAAGATCACATAGAGAATTACAATCAAAATAATTCACTTACATTTTAATGATGGGTTCCCAACCATCATGTAACTTCCTAGGGATAGAGGCTTCACATCTTAATTCTTCCTCTCTAATTTGGATGAGAGCATTTGTAATATGTTTTGTGAGAGCCATATTCATAGCACTAGAATTAGGAAAACTAGCAAGATTTCGTAAGAACTTAATCACTTCAGTTATGTTGCAATCATCAAAGTCAAGATCATTTTTATCAAAGGTAATGGGACCATTGTCTCCCATGTTTCTAAAACTTTCAGCACTTTTATCAGGAGCATTTTTAGCAGTTTTAGACAGTTTTGCTGTTTTAATAGCAGAACTGGGAGTATTGCCAACACCAATTACTTTACCATTGATAATAGAAGGTTTACTAGCATTAGAAGCTTCAGTTTTACTAGTGGTAGTAATGGTGCAAACATTATGTATATTATTCTTTCTAGCTAATTCATCTTCTCTTTCCCATCTAGCATGCAATTCAGCTAACATCCTAACATTGTCATTAATTTGAATTTGGATGGATTTTAGAGTTTTTCTTTCTTTAACATCACGAGGCATAACCTTTAGTTTCAGAAAATCAACATCAAGAGCAAGGCTGTCAACTTTATAAGCAAGAACATCAATTTTTCTAAACTTTTCCTCAACAGATTTATTAAAAGCAGTTTGTGTACTAATAAAATTCTTAAGCATGTTTTTAAGATCAGAGAGTACACTTTTATTACTAGAATAATGCCCGTGCTTCGCTACGTAGGAAACGCTAACCGCGATGAATTAAGGTTGGCCAGGTGAAGAAATTGGCAACGCCCGTGCTATGTCCTGGAGAAGAGCACGACGGCAACGGGCACCAAATGGTGGATGCCATCTCTGCCAAAGAAACGTCATGTCGCACACTAAACACATTGTACACTTACAACGGCACAACATTCGCCCATCTATTGATATCGTTACCGCGACCCATACATCCTCTTCAGGTGCCTATGAATGTTGTGCAAGCTATGTGATCAAGTTTAAGAGGGCAGGAACAACTAGAAATGCCAGTAACCATCCAATACAACAAGAGCTAACGAATTGCTTCATACAATACTTAGGACCTTTGCACTCGCGACTTAAACTTATGGATAAGCAACATGCAACAGTGATGCCATCCCTTAAAAACATTCCCACCCAGCTATTTCAAGTTCTCCACAAACAAGTAGATAAATGTATCACATCACACATACCGCATATATTCAGCTAGTATAGCGGCCTATTCCAAGTTATGCAAGGGATCACTTTCCATCTCCCGCTTTTCAGCACTTCATTCATAAAATAGAGCAACAATTGTCACATAGATAGCATTTTAGAACTTCGTTTTTTTGGAAGATAACTGATGCAACTGATCTCACGGGTTCAATATCCCATGTTTCTTTACCCGCAAAAAAAAATTCCCATGTTTCTATATTGTTGATGATTAGTTAGTGACCGGGCTAGATTTATTGAATCCTTTGCGGCTTCTAAATCTCATATTTTTTGTGGTTTCCTCGCTAGCAAGAGCTTAGGTGATTCCATCGTTCTCAGTCTCTCTTCTTCTAGCTAGAATCAAATGTTACTTCTCCATCTCGTTGCTTTCACTTTCTATTTTGTTGGACAGATCAATTGGAGTGTGGCCAGTCAGTCTGTCGTTTGGTGGATATCGCATATAGTATATAATATCATGATTTAGTGAACTGATTGGAGTGAGATAAGGCCTTCCATTAATTTGGAAATTAAATGTTTACGTGGCACACTGATCTTCATATCGTTCAGTACTTTTTTAGTTTGAACTCTAAACATTCAGAGCTTCATTGACAAAAACCTGTTTGGGTAAGGTGAGAAGGGATAATTTTTTTTTGTTTCCCACCTTGTGTGGAGAATATTAGGTTGAATTTGGCATCAGTTTTCTGCATATTAAATTGCAAGTTCAAGATATGCATGTGGTAGTAGTTCTTTTGAACTAAACTCTGAACAACCAAAAGTGCATTGACGCTATTAGGAAAAACTCTAAGAATCAGATGAGCCAACCACAGAACAAGCAATTTGTATGTTGAGAGGAATTTTATTATTCATATAGATGATGCTCAATGCAATCTATATATGGTTTTACCACAACCTTCTACATTCTCAAAGATGTCTATTATTTTTAGTAATAAATAAACCACAACCTTATACATTCTCTTTTCTAAAAAGGGCTACTTCCATCCAATTTAAACTGAAATATTTGCCAAAGCAACAAATTGTGTAGAACCAGCTAGCCCTACTACTTGTACATGCGCTCCATGGCTCACACCCAAATTTTGACTGTTAGGAACACATGCTCCCGATGCATGTATAGTGACTTAGTGAGTGTCTGTACAGCCGGATCTCCGACCAGGTGCCCACACCCAGGTCAACAAAGAAGAAGGCAATCGTCGGCGTCGCTCCTTGCAGAGGCCCAGGCTACAACGGAGGCAGAGGGAAAATCTTCTTCAATCAACCCTCGGCCAGCGCACAAAATGCTTTCTTCTGCAAGAAGCCTTGTAGAGTTCAGGCTGTTGGATAGGATCTATTGTCTCCACGGAGCATTTCTCTGTTTGATGCTTTGTGCAAATTTTGTGAGCAAAATTAAAAATCAAATCTTGGGTAGGCTCGTATTCAGTCTATTGGGAAGGATCTTTGTAACTAATCATAGCATCTAAAAATTAATCGGGGAAGAGGGGGAAAAAACCAATAACCAGAGCCAACATAGAAGGGAGAACTGTACTGCCCACCTGCATATGGATGCACATGAATCTTGTGTACGGATGAGCTGGGATCTCGCTGAGACATGCCGGAGTAACGGTTTGAGCAGGTGGCACGTCGGAATCTGGGCGACACTGGTGGTGGAGGTTCCAGCAGTTGGTGGCATGTCTTGGGTGCCTTGCCGAAAAGCTCGAGGACGGCGTTTCCTGGAGGAAAGACCAGGGACCTCCAATGGGGTATGACGGATGGACGCTTTTGTGGAAGGAGGTGAGCCGGTGGAGTCCACGGCTGGATGCACGGACGCACCAAGGTGTCGGGGTGGGAGGAGCTCAGACTTTGTCTAGGCGAAGCAGGTCAGGCGGCATCCTTGATACTTATCTGCAGCGGTCGGAGCAGAGAGCTCAGAGGATTGGGGTCGCGAAGGGGATAAATCGAGGTCAAGGACGAGGTTTTCGGGGGCAGGGACCCATTCCTCCCGCCGAAGGAGGGCGGCGGTGCCGGCCCCCTGAGATCGAGCGGGCGGCGGCCGGGTTTGGGGAGAAGCTGTTCGCTCGGCCACACAGGAAAGTCGCGCAGGCCAAAGACGTAAGTGGATTGCGGGTTGATTGTTAGAAAACCAAGGGGGTAATCTGTAAAATACCAAGAACGTACGACGGACACCTCAAGTTGTATTATATAGTAGAGATTGTTGTGGGAATTACCATAAGAATTGACATAACCATTATTGTTATTAGGAGGATATGACCTATAATTTTTGCTACCAAAATTATTCCTATAAGCATTGTTGTTGAAATTATTATTTTTAATAAATTTCACATCAGCATGCTCTTCTTGAGAAACCAAAGAAGCTAAAGGAATATTATTTGGATCAATGGGAGCATGGTCATTAACAAGCATATACATAATAGCATCAAGTCTATCACTCAAAGAAGAGGTTTCTTCAACAGAATTTACCTTCTTACCCGTTGTAGCTCTCTCAGTATGCCACTCATAATAATTTACCATCATATTAGAAAGAAGCGTTGTTGCTGCCCCCAAGGTCATGGACATAAAGGTTCCTCCAGCATCTGAATCCAGAAAGTTTCTTGAAGAAAAATTCACTCATGCATAAAACATTTATGTTTAATAATATCTCCATCTACATCTTTATATTTTTGCATCTCTCATATTTCAACCAAATTATTAAGATGGGCAGCAGCATCATGAGTACTAATACCATAAAATTGCTCTCTCATAAGAAGATTTAATAGTGCAGGCTTAATCTCATAAAAATCAGCAGTAGGAGCAGGTGGAGAAATATGTGTGCTTATGAAATCATTGTTGTTGGTGCTAGTAAAGTCACACAACTTAGTGTTCTCCGGGGTACTCATTTTTGCAAGATAAAAAACAGGATAAAAGCAACAACTAGAATAAGAACTATTTTTTTGTGTTTTTGATAAAAAGAAGCAGACAATATAAAATAAAATAAAGTAAGCACAACAATAACAAAGTAAAGAGATTGGAAGTAAGAGACTCCCCTTGTAGAAATTCGCTTCCTCCCTGGCAACGGCGCCAGAAAACTTGTTGATGGCTGACGTTGGTAAACCCAAGAGAAATGTTGTGAAGGGTGCAGCGGCAAGTTTTCCCTCAGAAATAAAATCAAGGTTGAATCGACCATTAGGAGGACAAGAAATCTCTGAAGATTGATGCATTTGATGTGGTAGGACGCACTACCGGTTCAGAAGCAATGTGGAACCTACACAACACAATCAATTCATTTTGCCCCAACGAAGCAGTGAGGTTGTCAATCTCACCGGTTTTGCTGATAACAAAGAGGTTAAATTTATGGTGTAGAAAACAGTAGCAAAACAATATAAAAATAGTAGTAGCAGTGTGAAAACAGTAATTGAAGTGGTTGTATTATCAGTATGAGAATGGATCGGGTCCACAATTCACTTGTGGTATCCCTCCATAAAAGATAGATAACATGTGTGGTGAACAAATTACAGCTGGGAAATTGATATATATTCAAACATGCATGACATGATGATTACTATGTGATTCATGCGGGCATTACAACAAGATACATAGACCTTCATCCAACTGCATCTATGACTAATAATCCACCCTACGAATATCATTCGAACAAACGTTGGGTATTAAGTTGCAAGCAACGGATAATCATAGAAATAAAACGTGTGTAATGTAGACAATGTAAACAAAGTAAACATCATTGTTTTCTCCCTAATGGCAACAACACATCCTCCATCGGTCACGTTTCTGTCACTCGAGCACAGATGCAAACGAGGCATGAACCCACTATCGAGCATAAATACTCCCTCTTGGAGTCACTAGCATCTACTTGGCCAGAGCATCTACTAACAACAGAGAGCATGCAAGATCATAAAAAACATACACATGAAGATAACGTGATAGATTAATAATCAAGAGACATAGCATTCGACATTCATCGGATCCCAACAAACACAACATGTAACATTACAATAAAATGATCTCGATCATGTGAGGCAGCTCACGAGATCTACACATGAGGCATGATGTTGTGTGTTGGGATACCTCAAGAGGAGGTTGTGATGAGCACAGCGGTGTGAAATTCCCCTTAGTTAAGAACCAACGTTATCAATCCAGTAGGAGGAAGAGGATCTTCGGAAGATTGATGTCACTCACGGTGGTGTTGGCGCTTCAACGGTGTCAACAACAACGTGGAACCTGCACACAACACAACCAAAATACTTTGTCCCAACCGTACAGTGAGGTTGTAAATCTCACCGGTCTTGCTAAAAACAAAAAAACAGCAGAAAACAGGGAACTGGCACTTGGCATCTTGTTAATAGGTTAGTCCCAGAAAACGTATAAAAAATGCTATAAATAAGGGAGAAAACAAGTAGCAACTGGGAGAATATGATCACGGAGCATCAGAAATTATAGATACGTTGGAGACGTATCAAGACATAGAGTGAAGAGAACAACCATCTAGCTACTGCTATGGACCCATAGTCCAGGGATGAACTACTCAAGCATCACCCCGGAGGCGGGCATGGTGGTGTAGAGCCATCTGGTGATGATTTTCCCTCCTGGCATGGTGCCGAGAAGAACTCCAGAACCCTCCCGATCTCGGGTTGACGATGACGGCGGGCTTGGGTGTTTTTTGTGCAAAAGTGGTATATTTTCAGGGTTCATGTATCAGGGTGAATAAATAGGCGAAAGGGCGATGGAGGTGGACGCTTGAGGGGCCCACACCACCCCCAGGCGCGGCCCGGGGGCGCCGCCCAACGGTGTGGCCCCCTTGTGGCTCCTCTTCGGGCCTCTTTGGGACTCCGTGGAATCTTCGGGAATTCTAAGACTTACGGGCTTCGAATTTTCCAATTCCGAGAATATTTCTAGAACAACTTTTCTGAAACTAAAAGCAGCAAAAAACAGGGAACTGGCTCTTGGAATCTTATCAATAGGTTTGTCCTAGGAAATTGATAAAAATGACATAAAGTGTGTATCAAACATGTAGCAAATAACATGAAAACAACCTGGAACATCAGAAATTATAGATACTTTTATGACGTATCAAGGGCTCTACACCACCATGCCTACCTCCGAAGTGATGTGTGAGTAGTTCATCCTCGGACTACGGGTCCATAGCAGTAGCTAGATGGCTGCCGTCTCCTCTTTATGCCTCATGTTTAGATCTTGTGAGCTGTCTAACATGATAAAGATCATCTTATTGTAATGCTACATGTTGTGTTTGCTGGTATCCAATGAATATTGAATGCTATGTCAAGTTATTATCAATCTATCATGTTTATGTTATTTATGATCTTGCATGCTCTCCATTACTAGTAGATGTTTTGGCCAAGTTGATGCTTGTAACACCAAGAGGGAGTATTTATGCTAGATAGTGGGTTCATACCTCCCTTTTATCAATGCTCGAGTGACAGAAACGTAACGGATGGGGGACGTGCTGCTGCCATTAGGGAGAAAACAACGATGTTTACATTGTTTACATTACACACTTTACTTAATGCAATAATTTGTTGCTTGCAACTTAATACCCGAGGTATTATTGGATTATGCTTTGAGGGTGGATTATTATTCATAGATGAAGTTGGATAACGCTCTATGAATTATGTTGTAATGCCCGCATGAATCACATAATAATCATCATGTAATGCATATGCACTATGGTGCAACCTTTATATTTATCAATTTCCCATTTGTAATTTGTTTACCCAGCATGCTATCTATCTGTTTTGGAGAGACACCACTAGTGCAATGTGGACCATGGTCCTTTCTTTACACTGATAATACAACCACAACAAGCACTATTCTTTTACTGCAAACATGGTTTTCCTTTCATTCACTTCAATCATTGTTCTCTTTTCATTCACCGCAAACAAACTTGTTTTCAACACTATACGTCTAATCCTTTCTTTTTCAGCAAAACCGGTGAGATTGACAACCTCACTATTTCATTGGGGCAAAGTAACTTGATTGTGTTGTGTAGATTCCACGTTGCTACTGAACCGGTAGTGCGCCCTACCAACATCAGCTGCCAACAACCTCCAGAAGTGATTTCTTTCTCTTACTGGTCAATTCAACCTTGGTTTCTTTTTGAGGGAAAACTTGTTGTTGTGCTCTTCATACCTTCCTCTTGGGGTCTCCCAACGAGCGTACAATCTACGCGCATCAGGCACTTTTTCAGGTGCTGTTGCCGGAGAGAAAGAGCATTTCTGCAAGGGGAGTCTCTCGCCTCCAATCTCTTTACTTTGTTTTTGTTTTTCTTAGTTTATTTTATTTTGTCTTGTTTGCTTCTTTATATCGAAAACACACAAAAGTTAGTTCTTATTCTAGTTGTTATTTTTAATCCTATTTTTAATATTGCTAAAATGAGTACTCGTGAGAACTCTAATTGTGTGACTTTCCTAGCATAAACAACAATGATTTTATTAGTACACCTATTGCTCCATGTGCTTGTACTGCTGATTTTTATGAAATTAAGCCTGCCCTGTTAAATCTTGTTATGAGAGAGCAATTTTCTGGTGTTAGTACTGATGATATTGTTGCCCATCTTAATAATTTTGTAGAACTTTGTGAGATGCAAAAAATATAAGGATGTAGATGGAGATATTATTAAACTAAAATTGTTTCCTTTCTCTTTGAGAGGAAGAGCTAAATAATGGTTGCTATCTTTGCCTAGAAATAGTATTGATTCTTGGACTAAATGTAAAGATGCTTTTATTGGAAAATATTCATTCTTCTGATAAGATTATATCTTTAAGAAGTAGCATTATGAATTTTAAGCAACTTGATAATGATTATATTGATAAAGCATGGGAAAGAATGAAATCTTTGGTAAATAATTGTCCCACTCATGGACTAACTACTTGGAGTATCATCCAAACCTTTTATGCAGGTCTGAATTTTTCTTCAAGAAACCTTCTGGGTTCAGCTGCCGGAGGAACCTTTATGTACATGACTTTGTGTGCTGCAACAAACCTTCTTGATGATATGTTGCTAAATTATTCATAATGGCACACTGAGAGAGCTCCACCAGGTAAGAAGGTAAATTATGTTGAAGAAACCACTTCCTTGAGTGATAGGTTTGATGCTATTATGTCTATGCTTGTGAATGGTCATGCTCTTGTTTATCCAAATAATGTTCCTTTAGCCTCTTTGGTTGCTCAAGAAGAGCATGTTGATGTGAACTTCATTAAAAATAATAATTTCAACAACAATGCTTATACAAATAATTTTGGTAGCAACAACTATAGGCCATATCCTTCTACTAATGGTAATGGTTATGTTAATTCCTATGGCAATTCCTACAACAACAATAGAAGTGTACCCTCTAACCTTGAAAACATGCTCAAGGACTTTATTAGTACACAAACTACTTTTAATAAATCTGTTGAGGAAAAATTTGGCAGAATTGATGTTCTTGCTTCTAAATTTATACCCTTGCTCTTGATGTTGATCTTCTGAAACTAAAATTTATGCCTCATGAGGTTAATGAAAGCAAAACTATGAACCACTTTCAAGTTAGAATTTATAACAATGTTAGGATGTTAGCTGAATTGCATGCTAGGTGGGAAAGTGAAGATGAAATTGCTAGAAACAATAATATAGCAAACGTTTGTACTATTAACACCACTAGTAAAACTGAAGTTTCTAATACTACTAAACCTCCTACTATCAATGGTAAAATAGTTGGTGTTGGCAATGTCTCCACTTCTTCTGCTAAACGTTTAAAATTGCCTAGGACCACAAAAACTGTTCGTGATAAAGGTGCTGAAACTTTTCTACATATGGGAGACAATGGTCATATTACCTTTGATAAAAAATGATGTTGATTTTGATTGTTGCAATATTTCTGAAGTAATTATGTTCCTACAAAATCCTTTTAGTGGTACTGATGCTTATACTATGAATATGGCTATCATAAAACATATTACAAATTCTCTCATGCAAATTAGAGAAGAAGAATTAAAACGTGAAGCCTCTGTCCCTAGAAAGATAGAATATGGTTGGGATCCCATCATTAAAATAAAGGTGAATGGTTTTGTATATAATTCTTTATGTGATCTTGGTGCTAGTATCTCTGTTATGCCTAAGAAACTTTACGATATGCTTGATTTACCATATTTGGAACAGTGTTATTTGGATGTTCGTCTTGCTGACAATGCTAGAGAGAAACCTTTGGGGGAGAGCTGATGATGTTCTTATTATGGTTAACAATAACCTTGTCCCCGTTGATTTTGTTGTTATGAGTATTGAATGCAATGCTTCTTGTCCTATTGTTTTGGGAAGACCTTTTCTTAGAACTGTTGGTGTTGTTTTTTATATGAAAGAGGGGAATATTAAATATAAATTCCCACTCAAGAAAGGTATGGAACACTTTCCTAAGGAGAGAATGAAGTTACCTTTTGGTTGTATTATTCGAACAAATTTTGTTTTGGATGGTTCTTCATTGGAAAACACTTGATTCTCTCTTTCTGTGCCTAGCTGAAAGGCGTTAAAGAAAATGACATCTTGGGAGATAACCCATGTGTTTATTTTTTGCATTCTTTTCCTCTATTTTTTCGAGTCAAGGTGTTGTTTACTTCTGTATCAACTCCTTTATATCTTTATTTTCTCGTATTTGTTGTGCCAAGTAAAGTCTCTAGTGAAAAGTTGATGCTCGATTTGGATTTGCGCAGAAAACAGATTTCTGCTGCCCACTGTTAAATTCGTATAAAATTCCAGAAATATCAAAGTGACTTAAAAGTTTTCGTCCTTAATCCTCGGCTATTTCCGAAACTTTTTCTAGCTTAAAGATTTTCTATTTGAGCAACGTAAGTGCCTCGAAAAAATCCGTCTTTACAAACTGTTTTGGTTTTGAAAGATTCTACCTTTTTGCTTTGCATTCTCTCTTTTACTATGTTGAGTGGATTTCTTAAAAATTCCAGAAAGATCAAAATGACCTAAAAGTTTCCGTCCTTAATCCACCAGGCCTGCCTCCAAAGTGATGTGTGAGTAGTTCATCCTTGGACTACGGGTACATAGCAGTAGCTAGATGGTTGGCTTATCCTCTTTATGCCTCATGTTTAGATCTTGTGAGCTGCCTAACACGATCAAGATCATCTTATTGTAATGCCACATGTTGTGTTTCCTGAGATCCGATGAATATTGAATGCTATGTCAAGTGATTATCAAACTATCATGTTTATGTTATTTATGATCTTGAATTCTCTCCGTTACCAGTAGATGCCTTGGCCAAGTTGATGCTTGTAACTCCAAGACGGAGTATTTATGCTAGATAGTGGGTTCATGCCTCCCTTTTATCCACGCTCGAGTGACAGAAACGTAACGGATGGGGTATGTGTTTTTGCCATTAGGGAGAAAACTACTATGTTTACAACACGCACTCTACTTAATGCAATAATGTGTTGCTTGCAACTTAATACCCGAGGATTAAGCTCTGAGGGTGGAATATTAGTCATAGATGAAGTTGGATAACGGTCTATGAATTATGTTGTAATGCCCGCATGAATCACATAGTAATCATCACATCATGCATATGCACTACGGTGCAGCCTTTAAATCTGTCAATTCCCAGATGTAATTTGTTTACCCAACATGTTATCTATCTATTTTGGAGAGAAACCACTAGTGAAATGTGATAAGCGGTGTTCCTTATAATATTTTTGTTGTTCTTCCGTGAACCCACCTTGCCAATAAGATCTAATTTCAAATACATTAACCGTTGATAGCAAACATGATAAAGCAAAAATAAAAACTAGAATAAGAACTTTTTTTGTGTGTTTTTGATAAAGAGAAGCAAACAAGATAAAATAAATAACTAAGCAAAACGATAACAAAGTAAAGAGATTGGGAGTGAGAGACTCCCCTTCCAGAAATTCTCTTCCTCCCCGGCAACGGCGCCAAAAATTACTGATGGCGTGTAGTTGACGGGAGGCTTCGTGTTGATGATGACTTCGAAGTCCCCGGAAACGGCGCAAGAAATTAGCTTGATGCACGTCTAACACACGTTCGTTTGGAGACCCCAAGAGGAAGGTATGAATAGCACAGTTGCAAGTTTCCCTCAGAAAGAAACCAAGGTTGAATCGACCGGTAGGAGGAAAAAGCAACTTCCGAAGGTTCATGCAGCTGAGATGGCAGGGCGTACTACCTTTTCAGCAGCAACGTGGAACCTAAACAACACAATCAATTCACTTTGCCCCAACTAAGCAGTGAGGTTGTGAATCTCACCGGTTTTGCTGAACACAAAGAGGTTAAACCGATGGTGTGGAAAATAGTATGAGAACAATATGAAAACAGTAGCAACAGTGTGAAAACAGTAATGTCAGTGGTTGTATTATCAGTATGAGAAAATGGACCGGGTCCACAATTCACTAGTGGTTTCTCTCCATAGAAAATAAATAACATGTGTGGTGAACAAATTACAGCTGGGTAATTGATTGAAATGAAGGCCGCACTGTAGTGCATATGCAATACATAAAGATTACTATGTGATTCATGCGGGCATTACAACAAAATACATAGACCGTCATCCAACTACATCTATGACTAAGAATCCACCTTCCGAATATCATCCGAACAAACGTTGGGTATTAAGTTGCCAGCAACAGATAACCGTAGTAAGAAAAGTGTGTAATGTAAACAATGTAAACAAAGTAAATGTCGGGGGGTTACCCCCCGAGTAGGGTAAAGGCAAGTGCTAAGAGCAAGAACAGAAGAAACGTTTGGCAGAGTACCGGCTACCCGGTACTCGCTACCCGGACGTCCGCTATTCGGCCGTACACACTGATGGCCAGGAGGAAGAATCAAGGAAGTTATTCTCCTCCGGGTAGAGGAAGTGGTCCGAGTAGAAATGGCGGTCTCCTACTCGGGCCAGAAGTCAAAGGAGCCGTTCTGACACAGGATCCCGCGTATCCCGGGTCCGTACCGCGGCACTGTTCATCTGCAGAGCGCGTGCTTATCCGCGCCAGGGTGTCAGCAGGGCGTCGCAGGTTAGGGGGGGCCTACCCCGTGGCAGTGTCAGTGATAACAGATCAGTTCCTCGGTTCTACGGAACGACTTTACACATGAAGACAAGCTAGGAAGCCAAAGTGGTCAGCGAGAAGCCGGAAGTGTACAGTGTGCACACTATGTCGACATCTTGGCTGTATCCGGCTGGGCACCAGTATATAAGGTGCCCTGCCCCCTCCTGCGCGAGGGATCCCAGAATCGGTTCACATTCTTGACCTAATTCATCACATAGAGAGAAGAGTGGCTACTCGGTAGTAGGAAACACTTGTACTGTGGCTACTCGGTGAGACTCGAATATAAAGAGAGAAAGGCAGGAGTAGGGGTTTTACCTCCACACGAGGGCCCTGAACCTGGGTAGATCTTGTTGTTTGCAGTGCTAGCTTCATACTCACTCGGCTACTCGCTGCGTGATCCCTCCCCGAGCGCCTCCAGCGTCCATCGTCCCCACAACTTTAGCCATCCTATGGCATCTTCCGTGACACCACCACGACGAAAGGCAGGAGTAGGGGTTTTACCTCCACACGAGGGCCCTGAACCTGGGTAGATATTGTTGTTTGCAGTGCTAGCTTCATACTCACGCGGCTACTCGCTGCATGATCCCTCCCCGAGCGCCTCCAGCGTCCATCGTCCCCACAACTTTAGCCATCCTATGGCATCTGCCGTGACACTACCATGACAGTTGGCGCCCACCGTGGGGCAACCAGCGGCGCTGGCTGGAGTTTTCGTTCGGACGGGATAGATTTCTGCTACCGGAGAGCGCGTGGTCTGTGGCCTCGTCCACAGATTCGGCTCCTTCGACTTCGTCACCGACAACGCCGGCGATTTCGGCGGCAGGGCCATGCCGGAGGGCGGCTCGGTGCTTTCTTTCGGCGCGCACCTCGTCTACGTCGCCACCGTCATCGATCGCGAGTACCCCGGGGAGGTGCATGTCGCGGAAGATCCCCCTGCTGTCATCGCTGCACGCGGGAGGCCGATGGGCCGCTCTGCGGACATCGCGGAGGTGATGATGACCGGCTCTGCTGCTGATGCCGGGAAGGGCGCGGCTGCTGCCGCCGCGGGCGTCATCGAGGATCTCGCTGGCCCGAGTGCTGGCGGGAAGACCCACAAGCCCTACGAGAAGGACTGCAACTTGCCTCCCTCCACTACTCTGACAATACCTGCGTCCGCCGTGCGGATGGGCATGCCGCCTCCCACCGAGCTCGAGCTCATGACCATGCGGGCGCAGCTCGAGCAGCAACGCTAGGCGCTGCTAGCCGAGCAGGCGGAGCTGGATAAGGTTAGGCTCGAGCTAAACCTGGACCAGAACGAGTACAACCGGGCTCATGGCTTCACGCCCGTAGTGAGGAGGCCTTCCAGGGCAGGGGCTACGCGCCGCAACCTAGGCACCGAGATGGCAGCAGTTGGTGAAACTGCTGGCCAAGCCGCTAGCCAAAACACCGCCACCACCAGACCCAGATACAGCACCCCCGCCAAAACCCTTAGAGCTGCTGAGGCTATAGCTGCTGAGTTGCCGCATCTCGCTGGCGACGCGCGCGTTAGGCAGCAGAAAAGGCTCAATGAGCTAGTACTAGAGGCTGCTAGGCAGAACGAGGAGTTCCGGAAAGCCAACCCGGGTGCTGGAGCTTCTCAGGTGGTGCACTCGCATGCAGCTAGATCTAACGATCAGGCCTCATCACCGCATCCCAGTGGCGAGAAGGAGCGGAGTGGGCATTCCGGCAGAGATAGGCAGATGCAGGTGTACGACCCGGCTGTCGCCGCAAAACAGCATGCTGTGGCGCGACAGTCCGGTCAGAAACACAACGCTGCAGGAGCAGGCTATCAAGCCCATAAAGCTCAAAGCCAGGCCCGAGATGGAGAGCGCCCGGGGCCTTCTCAGCATCCAGTTGCTCAGCCTACTCGGCAGAGGCAGCAGCCGCGCGCAGTCGCGCCAGCCGTCAACCCGGTGGAGCAACCTGCAGTCGTGCAGGTGGACAGATATGATGATGGCTACTCGGCCATGGGGTTGGCTGGCTATGACATCTTGGACCGCGTGGGTGAACGCGTGCTGGAGCCCAGTGATGCCAGGCACAAGCTGGACCGGATTTCTTTATCGGCGCAACTCGAGAGCAAGGGGCCGTCTGGCCCTGAGTGCTTTGGTCCCCGCATCATGACGGAGCCATCCGTGAAGCAGTTCCAGCTCGCCAGGGGGACCAAGTGCTATGACGGCAGCACCAAGCCAGAAGATTGGCTCAATGACTATGTCACATCCGTGCACATTGCAGGCGGCAACCGGAGATGGGCCGTGCGATACATCCCGCAGATGCTCGAGGGACCGACAAGAACGTGGCTCAACAACCTGCCCAAGCACAGCATCAACTGCTGGCTTGACTTCGCGGAGGCATTTGTGAGCAACTTCACCAGCACCTACCGGAGGCCGAATAGGCCGCAGCAGCTATCCGCTTGCAGGCAGCGGGAAGAGGAGACGGACCACGAGTATCTTACTCGGTGGACTACTCTGAGGAACACCTGTGAGGGTGTGAATGAGGCCCAGGCCATCACTTGGTTTGCGCAGGGCTGCAGGCATGGCAGCATGTTGTGGCAAAGGCTCCAGAGGGAGATGCCGAGTACTCTTGCTGAGACCATCCGGATTGCGGATCAGTACGCACTCGGGGACCCGACTCAGCCTCTTCTTGATGCCGCTGAGCCGAGAAGGAACTACAACATCAACACCAGCAAGCGCAATGAGTTCCGCAACAAGCGCAGAGGTGACCGGATTGATACCCGGTACGATCCTGAGGAGGTGAATGCTGTGGCAACCGGAGCTGGGAGTAGCCATAGGCCAAAAACTGCTGGAGCCCAATACGGGCAAAACCAGAATCAGGGCCAGGGCAACAAGAAGCCATACAGCGCTTCCCAGCAGGGTAGCGGCAACTCGGGTCCGGCACCGAACTTTGTCTTCAAGGACATGAAGGATGGCCCATGCAGCTTCCATACTCGGCATCCCGCAAGACCCGCCAACCACACTACTCGGCAGTGCAGTTGGTGGGAAGAAATCAAGAATGAGGGCCTGCCTCCTCCTCCTCCCCTGCCAGCCGCGAATGCCGCTGTACAGCCTGCTCGCGCACCCGCTGCTCGGCCTCCAGCCTTCCCGAGAAGAGAGAATGTGAACCAGGTGGCTTTAGGAGCCAACCGCTACTTCAACAATGATGGCTACCGCAACAACAACAACAACTACTACTACTACACCCGCAACAACAACAGAGGCAACAACAACAACAACAACAACCAAGGTAACAACAACAACGGCAACAATGGTGGTGGAGACCGCAATCGGTACCAGGAGCACCACGAGAGCTACATGATCTTCACCTCTGAGCCTGCTGATAAGAAGTCTCAGCACAGGCGTGCCATGGAGGTCAATGCTGTGATCCCTGCCGTTCCTCACTATATGCATTGGTGCAACCAAGAGATCACATGGTCCAGAGCAGACCACCCCAAGGTGATGCCCAACCCGGGTAGCTACGCCTTGGTGCTGGATCCTACCTTCTTGGGTCCCGAGAAGAACGTGAGGTTCAACAAGGTGCTGATCGACAACGGCAGCAGCATCAACATTGTGTACAGAGACACACTCGAGAAGCTCGGTATGGCCGAGAACATGCTTCTACCCAGCAAGACCACTTTCCATGGCATTGTGCCAGGAGTCTCCTGCAACCCGATTGGCCGAGTATGGATAGATGTGCTATTCGGCACCAGGGAGAACTGCCGCACAGAGAGCCTGCAGTTTGAGGTGGTTGATCACCAGAGCCCCTACCACGCCCTACTCGGCAGGCCCGCTCTGAGCAAGTTCATGGCCTCTACCCACACTGCATATCTGAGGATGAAGATCCCTGGTCCCAATGGCGTGATTACCATCTCTGGTGATTACAAGAAATCTATGGAGTGCGCCTCTGCTGGCTCTCAGTTGGCAGAGTCCATGGTGATTGCTGCCGAGAAGAAGAAGATGTATGAGGTGGTGGCTATGGTGCAATCCGCGCAAGCTGGTGCACCTGGCATGCCGAGTTCCCAGCACGGGACGGCGTTCCAGGCATCTCAGGAGACAAATAAGATCCAGGTTGACCCTGAGTTTCCCGACCGAGTTGCCATCATTGGCTCCGGGTTGGGGGAGAAATAGGAAAGCGAGCTCATCCACTTCCTCCGTGAGAATCGGGACGTGTTCGCCTGGGCCAATGAGGATTTACCAGGTGTCCCGAGGGAGTTGGTTTAGCACTCGCTACATGTGCGTCCTGACGCCAAACCAGTGAAGCAGGCTATGCGCCGTTTCGGAGATGAGAGAAGGAAGGCCATCGGTGACCAGATCACCAAGCTGCTGATAAGCAATTTCATCATGGAGGTGCTGCATCCGGATTGGCTAGCCAACCCGGTCATGGTCGAGAAGAAGAAGGAGGACCCCAAGGCCGCTACCGCATGGCGCATGTGCGTCGACTACACCGACTTGAACAAGGCCTGCCCCAAAGATCCTTTTCCGCTACCTCGCATCGATCAGGTGATCGATTCCACTGCTGGTTGTGAACTGTTGTCTTTCATAGATGCCTACTCTGGTTTTCACCAGATAGCTCTCAATCATGCTGATCAAATAAAGACTGCTTTCATTACCCCGTACGGGGCTTATTGCTATCGTTACATGTGTTTCGGGTTGCGGAATGCGGGTGCCACTTATCAGAGATGCATGCAGAAATGCTTGCATGATCAACTTGGCAAAAATGTGCAGGTGTACATAGATGACATTATCATCAAAACGAATAAAACACATACTCTGCTTAGTGACCTTGAGGAAACTTTCGCTAACTTGCGCAAGTACAAGATGAAGCCGAACCCGAGTAAATGCACCTTTGCCCTCCCGGCTGGCAAGCTACTCGGCTTCTTGGTATCCAGTCGGGGCATTGAGGCCAATCCTTCAAAGATAAAAACTATTGAGAGCATGTCTTTGCCGAGATCCCTGAAGGATGTGCAAAAATTCACTGGTTGCTTGGCATCTCTGAGCCGCTTCTTGGGCAGAATGGGCGAGAAGGCCCTGCCTTTTGTATCTGTTGATGAAGAAAAGCGACAAGTTCGTCTGGACACCGCAAGCGGATGTCGCATTCAAAGAGCTAAAGGCAATGCTGGGTAGCGCTCCCATCTTGGCTAGTCCGCTACCGAAGGAGCCAATGCTGCTATATATTGCCGCTACCAACCGGGTAGTCAGCGTGGTGATTGTGGTGGAGCGAGAAGAAGAAGGCAAGAGTGTGCAGCGGCCTGTATATTATCTCAGTGAGGTGTTGTCCAGCTCCAAACAGAATTACCCTCACTACCAGAAGATGACTTACGGCGTGTACCTGGGCGCTAAGAAGCTGAAGCACTACTTCCAAGAACAGCCCATCACAGTGGTGAGCTCAGCGCCCATCTCGGATATCATGGGCAACAAGGAAGCGAGTGGCAGAGTAGCCAAGTGGGCAATCGAGCTGGCCGCATACGCTCCCGCGTATGCGAGAAGAGAAGCCATCAAGTCTCAGATCCTGGCAGAATTTCTAGTGGATTGGGCTGAGGTGCAATATGAGCCTCCTACTCCGGTATCCAACTATTGGAAGATGCACTTTGATGGCTCCAAGATGAAAGAAGGCCTTGGTGCTGGCGTGGTGCTTACGTCACCCAAGCGAGATCAACTCAAGTACGTACTGAAATTCACTTCAAGGCATCCAACAATGTTGCAGAGTACGAGGCCGTGGTACACGGCTTGAAGGTAGCAAAGGAAGTTGGTGTGCAGCACATCATATGCTATGGAGACTCGGATCTAGTCGTGCAGCAGGTTTCTGGCACTTGGGATGCTCTGGATGCCAACATGGCATCATACCGCTTCCTGGTTCAAACCATGACAGGATTCTTTGAAGGTTGCGAGTTCCAACACATACACCGAGCAGAGAATGAAGCAGCTGATGAGCTGTCCAAGTTGGGATCTTCTCGGTAGTACATCCCGGCTGGGATTGCTTTGGAGCATCTGAGAAAGCCATCCATCAAGCCATCCCCCAGCTCAGAGTCCATTTTCGTTCCTTCTCTGCTTAATGAAGAAGCAGTTCCAATGGAGATTGACTGGGAAGGTGCAAGAGAGGACCCGGGGACTGCAGTCTCCATCCCGGGGACTGGCGCTTGCAACCCGGGGACTGCTCCTCACTACTCAGGGACTGCTCCTCACTACTCGGGGACTGCTGCTCCTCCCTACTCGGGGACTGTCCCTCCCTAGTCGGGGACTGCTCCTCCTTACTCGGGGACCGCCCCTCTCAGCTCGAGGACTGTCGCATTCCTTGAAGAAGTCCTTGCAAACCGTTCGGGGCTGCAGAGAGTCAACCCTAACCCAGAAAAAGACGCAACAGTGGTTGTACCAATGAAAGTGGACGAACCAGTGTTCCCTGCACGGGAGACACCGAGTTGGGCCATGCCCATATTATCCTTTCTCAAGGACGGCACCCTGCCAGATGATGAGGTTACCGCAAGGCAGATTCAGAGAAGATCCAAGGGCTATACCATCTTCAGAGAAGTGCTGCACAAGAGAAGTGCCACTGGCGTGCTGCAGCGCTGTGTGGAACCAGAAGAAGGAGAAGAGATTCTGGTGGAAATACACCAAGGGGAATGCGGGCATCACGCCTCTTCTCGGGCTCTAGTCAAGAAAGCTTTTCGGCGTGGCTTCTTCTGGCTCACTGCTTTGAAACAAGCTGAAGATATCGTGAGAAAGTGCAACGGCTGCCAGAGATTCGCAAGTAAGATCCACATGCCTGCTTCCGAGTTGAAAACAATTCCCATCACTTGCCATTTGCTGTTTGGTGTCTGGATCAAGTTGGTCCCTTCAAACCGGCTAGAGGCAACATGACACACATTTTGGTCATGGTTGATAAATTCACCAAGTGGATTGAAGTGAAGCTTATTCGGAAGTGTGATGGAGCTACTGCTGTGAGTTTGAACGGACAACGACGTCGCCTAGAGGGGGTGGTGAATAGGCGATTAAAACTTTTCCGGTTAAGGCTTGCTAAATGCGGAAACAAACTAGGTGTTTAAATTAACAAGCATAGAACCTAATTATTCTATGGTCAACTAGATGCACCAACAACTTATGCTAAGCAAGACAAGTAACAATGTGATAGCAAGATATATAACTTCAAGCTCGAAGGCTATCACAATGTAAATTGCATAAGTAAAAAGCTCGGGTATAGAAATAACCGAGGCACACGGAGACGATGATATATTCCCGAGTTCCTCCCACAAAGGGGAGTACGTCTCGTTGGAGGGGTGTGAGCTCGCCACGAAGGCCTACTCAACGCCACAAAGGCCTCACCCTATTCTCCGATGAACCCCGCCACAAAGGCCTAGTTCACCTTCCACTATTGGCAACCTTCAAACCCGAGGCACGCATCCACAACTCAATTGGAGGCTCTCGGTGTCACCACAATCTCGGGGCACACATCCACAACTCAATTGGAGGCTCCCAAGAACACCACAAGTCATCTAGGGTCCAAGACCCAAGAGTAACAAGCTCAATCTTTCACTTCCACGAATCCTCGTGGAGAGACCAAACCGATGCAATTGATGCAAATGGCAAGAGCACAAGTGCTCGAATCCTCCACTCTCAAATTCCAACAAAGCAACAAATGCTTATGGGGGAATAAGAGAGGAAGAACAATGGAGAAACACCAAGAACTCCAAGATCAATATCTACTAGGTTTCCCTCACTAAGAAGGAGAATGGATTGGTGGAAATGTAGGTCTAGATCTCCTCTAACTTCTCCCTCAAAGATATGCAAGAATCATAGGAGGGATTGAGAGAGGAGTAAGCTTTCCAAAGTCAACAATGGTGGAGAGAAAGAGGAAAAACGGGTTGGGAAAGGCTTGGGGGCTTTGGGGAAGAAAACCCCTTAAATAGGGGCTCAAAACTAGCCGTTTTCTGCCCAAAACGCGTCCAGGCCGGATTGGTCCGGAATATTCCGGACCCCCGGAATATTCCGGATGCAAACAGAGCTTTTTCCCGTTATGGCCGGAATGGCCTGGAATATTCCGGATGCAAAAACTGAGACTGACAACCGATACGAGAAATGCTATAACTTTTGCATATGAACTCCGATTTCGATGTTCTTGGGCTCGTTGGAATCGCAACGACGAGCACTACAAGAATATGCAGAGAAACATCATTGTCCATAAATGGAAGATAAAACCAAAAGGGTAAAGGTTTAGACCTCTCAAATAGGAACACCCGGTAAAACCTCCAACACGAAAACACGCATACTTTTGCGAATGAACTCCGAATAAGGTGAATCCAAAAGGGTTGGAAAGGTAAGAACAAGGACTATCCAAACAAAAAGGAATGGAGAAGTTACCACACATGGAAGGTGTGGAAACATTCTAAAAAATGAACCGGATATTTTCACCACCGAAATCGCAACAAGTTTTTATTACCAAAACCGTTTTCGATAAACCTTGGCTTGCCATGAAGATCATGACAAGCACTAAAACCCAAAGGAGACAAAAGCCAAATAAGAACCAAGAAAGATGATATGCAAGTATGCAAAGGTTTGAGCTCTCCACAACAATTCGATCACGTTACTCACTTGAGAGCCCCTCTTGATAGTACGACTATCTATCCTATAACCCGGTCTCCCAAAGACACGAGACCGGTAAAATAGAAAACCTATCAAGATTATACCTTTGACTTGAGCATTCCACTTGAGGTAGATGATGACGATCTTGACTCTCTCAAGTTGGATCTTCTTTCTTGATTGCGCTTGCTAGCACAAACTCCGCTTGATGAAGACTTGCAAGTTTCTCCCCCATACACCATTATGGGAGAGACTAGCTCCCCCATACACCATTATGGGAGAGACCCTTCGGCAAATCTTCAAAAGGCCACAATCTCCAAAAGGGTGGCAAGCATCAAGCATATGATATCTTCTAGATTCTTCACTTGAGCTTCCACGTCAAGCTAGATGACAAACACCGCTTGACGACGACATAGACCATGGGCTATAAGAAATCTTCCTTTTGGTTCATGCCCATGGAAAGATACCTAACCACACATAGAGATGCGACACACACATATCATGGGTTAGTTCACAAAGCTATATTGACAATTGCTTACCATACCATGAGATACACAATCCCACTTGGTACAACTTGTAGCTTTGTGTGATCAACCTTGTATCTTTGCTTCTCACTTCTAAAGATGATGTCTTGAAGATGATAATGAAAGATCACCTAATCCTTTTCTTCAAGACACACTAGCAATAAGCTCAACTAAAACCATGACCATTCTTGATATAAATCCTTGAATGTAACAATGGCCATCAAGGAAGCTAATAGAGTTCAACACATGAACTCCATTATTTCCTATGGACAAGATCTACAAAGATAACTCAATGCAAACATTAGTCCATAAGGATTGTCATTAATTACCAAAACCACATATGGGGGAACCATGCGCTTTCAATCTCCCCCATTTTGGTAATTGATGACAATCCCTTTTTACGATGGTTTATATGATGAATAAAGCAAACATGCTAAACAAGAGCAAGGATGCAATAGCATGGAAAGGAAAATGTTTAAGAACGAAACTAAAGCATAAACCAAATTCCCTTAAACCCTCTAAACTTCTCCCCCATTGGCATCCATTGCCGAAATGGGAAAAAAGATTAGAAGGCCAATATAGTAAGAGCTCCCCCATAGAGTATGCATTCCTCATGATATGAGTGAACTCAAGTGCATATATACAACTATAAATAGATGGAGGGAGATCAAACTATATTGAGGATCCAAAGGTTTACAAGCAAAGTAAAATTGAAGGATACTTTCACAAAGAAGAAACCAACCACAAGGATCCGAAAAACCGATTGACCAACATCAATATTTTGATAGGATCAACCAAGTGTTCTAGAAAATCAAGAGGGAACTCCCCAAGGTACATGCACAATGTTAGATTTGAATTACTATATAGTGTGCATAACAGGGAATCATCACTCCCTTCTAGATAATTTTGAACACAAACAAGTGCAACCGAATAGATTGGAAAAGAAGCAAAGCAACTTGCAAACAAACAAAAGTTGAGAAAAAGGATCAAGAAGTGACAAATGAATACTTACTCAACCGAAATAGATGCGTGTGACAAGGAAAAACATTTTTAGGAGACTAATAGAATGATAGAATCATCAACATAGTCTTTCAATATAAGTAGCACCTAGTGCATATCATGTCTTTCCCATACACACAAACCATCAAATGATAAAACACATAGGTCCACAAGATTATTAAGATGCAAAAGGAATACCAAAACAAAAGCAAAGCTTGTGCCTTTTAGGAACCACCAAGGAATATAAAGCAATAAAAAGTGGTCACTAAAGAAATAGAATATCAATTAAAGATGTAACTATTATCGTGTGTATAAGTTTATAAGTGGACAACAATCACAAAGATATATATCCACAAAGAAACATGCACACACAAAATAGGTACAAAAGTGAAGAACATGATATCCAAGATAGGTTCATTAATAAACCAATAAGATTTTTGCTTGAAAGCAAAGCACTAAGGTTAATTTTATCTTAAAGGGATATATATGAACAACCAAAACTCATCAAAGCATGACAAATATCACAAGGGAAAAGTGATAGTTGGAATGCTTCGAGAAAGGTAACGCATATCACAAAAGATTCAAATGGTTTTTGAGAATTCATCAATATTGCATATGAGATACTTCAAGAAGAAGTTGCTAGATTAAACTACTTGGCATTGGTGAATCATGGAAATGATTATAAATATCCCCTTAGTATGTAATCATCCCGGCTTACTCATAGTTGCAATAAAGATGCTTTTGATAAGACATTTGCAAAACCAAATGAAATGCAACAAAGGGAAATCATGCGAAGATGCAACCTACACAAGGTTGAAAGCTAGAAATGTATGCATGAGATAGATACTTGTTACCGAGACGACATTGGTGATGAAGAGGATGCGAGTTTGATAATCATCGAAGCTTGACTCCTATAAAACCATGTTGAGAACACCTTCCTTATGAATTGAGCAAGCAACCAATGTATCTCCATTGTACCTAAAAACAAAATTCAAGTACAAAATGGTACCCAAACTCATTGGGTCCAAAGTAGTTAGAACAACTACAATACATAGGACAAACTCCACATAAATATGTGCATATTGATATGAATTTGAATTTCATGCACATCTTAGCCATTTAGGATTTGATGGAGTTTATCCTATATATTGGATCAACGAAAGTAAGCATGCCAAAAGATATATATAGTAAATATGCATGCACAAAACTTTCAAGAACCAAAAAAAGATACAAGTTGGACAAAGAACTAATTAAACCAAGAAGCCATTCACAAGAGTGAAAAGAAAGAGAATTGTCCAAAATATATCAAGACCCAAATCAACACATGATTGAGGAAACCAACATAGAGAGGATACCAAAAAAACATAAAAGAGTGAACAAACCCTCTACACTTTTCATGATAGCACACAAAGTACCAAGACGAAAAGTGGTTGTCTTCCAAAGAGACAAGTCATTGGGATAACAAACAAATTTAAAGACAACAAGTGTTCAAACACATATAGGATAGTTCTTCCAATAATAGTGCATTATTTATGATCTTGCATTTGAATACAAAATGCACACAATGGAATCTTACTCTCCATATATATTATTCAAACACTAGTAATGTTTAAATAAAACCAATTAGATGCAATACCAATTTAAAGAATGGTGATCTACTCAATGTAGGATAGCTTCCCCAAGAATAGTGCAACCCAAACAAGTATGACTTTGAACACAAGTGCACAAGTATGGGATCATTGCTTTTCCTAACTCAAGAAAGCATAAAACAAATTTTTGAGTAGAGCAAGGAAGACACAAAGGAGTTTGAACCAAACAAAATCCTTGGCAAGAAACAAGGCAATATTAGAGCAATGGCCAAAGTAAATATGATCAATAAACTTACCACAAATTATTATAACTTGTCAGAGACAAGAGATGTATGGAGATATTTCTCGGTGGTACATTTGTTCACAATCATATTCACAAAACATAAGCATGTGGTAAAAGATAAAAACATGCTTAGAAAGAGATTCTTGAAGGCTTCAAATAAAAACCGAAAAGCAAGGCAACAAGAAACTCTCTAACAAACAAGATACCAAAGAAGAGAGACACAAGATATTTTAAGTAAATATGGAACTTGTTTGAGCAACATGCCACTTAGGAACAAGATAACTAGAATATCAACTCTAGGTGGCAATACCTCACATGTTCACATTTTATAGGCTTGTAATATGCACATAGATTATTACTCCCCCATAATGTGATAATCCATTGAAATCAACAAGAGGAAAAAATAAACCCAACTAGAGGAAGTTAATGGACATTTTAGAAATGAATTTCTCATGAGAAAGACATACCACATAGAGACTAGATAATATTGATATATAACACTAAGTGGTATTCCTCATGTACACACATTTTAGGATAGTAAAGTGCAAAGCATATTACTCCCCCAAAATGGGATAGTCCACTAATCTCCCAAAGAGCCAACTAAAATAAGCAACAATAGCAATGAAGGCTCATCACAAAGAACACAAGTACATGGAGTGCAAACCAACAAACATAACTAGATTACTCAAGATAGGTCAGTAGTAAGCACAACATATACAAACACATGCTAGAAACAAAACTAACATATGCAAGGGAGCAAGCAACTTTCAATTTATATATGATTTAAATACAAGTTACCGCTTGGAGGAACATTGGGTAAGAGATATATAATCCACGTGACTTGGCTTGAGGAAATATAAAAGATGAAGATCCCTTAATTCTTCAAGAAATAGCCAAGTCTCCAATGCCCTCCAACTCCACCTATTGATCAAGTTTGAGCTTGTTGGCCCCCAACCAAGTTGGGTCCTAAGAGGTTAGTCACAATAGGTTTGGCAACCCAAATGGTTCTTTTCTTGACACCACTTGGAGCACCAACATACTTGGCAAACACATTGCCCACATTATCCTTCCGAATGGAATAGGCATTATCAACAAGGATAGGGTTGGATTGCGACAAAGGTAGCAACATCGACTCTTTTCTTTCTTCTCAATAGGCTTCTCAACAAGAGGAGCATTGGCTTGAGTCTTCTTAGGAGGTGGCCGTTGTTCAACTCGTGGTTGAGCATGATATTGAACAACAGGCCTCTTCCCTAGTTGCTTCTCACTAAGAGGCTTCTTCTTCAAAGGGCAAGATCTAACATGGTGCCCTTCAATCTTGCACTTGAAGCAAATAATCTTGGCCGGATCTTTGACTTGTCCTTGGCCCTTCTTCTTGTCAATAATGGACTTGTTCTTGAGATTGGAGTTGAATCCAAGTCCACTCTTGTCATTGGGAAGTCTTCGCACTCTCAACATCTCGTCAAGTGTGGAACTCCCTTCATGACACTTTTCCAAGTCTTTCTTCAAATAAGTGACTTGGGCCTTGAGCTCTTTATTTTCCTCTACATGGTTAGAAACAACACAAGAGCTAGAGGAAGTAGATGCTTCATTGTTAGAGCAACAAGGCAAGGAAAGCAACTCATCACAAGATGTAGAAACATTATGAGAGGATGAGTTACTAATACTAGAACAAGGCAATATAGCATTAATAGAAGAGATTGTTCTAGTTACCACATGAGGCTCACAAGATGTTACATTTGTAGTGATATCCTCAAGAGCTAATTTTAGCTTGGTATGGGATTCTAGAAGATCCTCATGAGAGCTAGATAGCTTTTCAGGTCTTTCTTCCAATTTCTCATACTTGCTAGTCATTAGCTCAAGTTGAGCCCTTAGCTCAACATTCTCCTTCAAAATAGATGCTTCACAAGATGTGGAGTTAGTAGCACAAGCATCATTTGAAATAGAAGAAGATAACTTGGCAAGCTCATTATTTAACCTAGAGTTTTCTTCAATTAGATTAGCATTGCCAACAAAAAATTCAACCTTTTCATTTTTAAGCACTTTATATCTAGCATTGGTATGGTCACGTGCTTTAGTGAGATAGGTTATTTGTTCATTATAGAGCTCCTCGATAGATTCAAGTTTCTCCTCAAGAGTAACTCGGAGCTCATACTCTTCCTCAAGAGACATAGTGAGGGATGCCTTTTCATCGGCATCACTTCTTTCAATCTCACCTTTCTTTTCAATGATTTTAGCGCTATAAATAGCAAAAGCCAATATTTCACTAAAAAGAGTGATAGCTTTACTACCTTTAGGGAGATCTAGAAGAACCAACTCACCCTTCTCCATTAAAGAGACTTCGTCCTCAAACTCTCCATAAAATATATCCTCATCCTCATCCTCATCATCACAAGATTTAGTGGGTTCCAAAGGTGAAGATACCTTTGAATCCCTAGCCATAAGGCACATATGAGAAATGGATGGCGATGATGAAGATATACTAGAAGCGCCATTAAGGTCCATGTCTTGTTCCACCAAAAAGTGGGATTCCTCTACATTGTTAGCCACACAAGTACTAGAGGAAATGGAAGCATTGTTTTCATGAAAACAAGACATAGGAAGCATATCATCATGAGATTTAGTTGAACAACTATTACATGATATGCAAGGACTATCAACACTAGCATGTATGGAATTTTGAGTGCTAGAAGATATTAAGTCCAAAGATAGATCATTGCAATGGGATAGGGATGAAGTATAGTCAATAGCAAATTCACTATCCACAATGCAATTTCTATCACCACTCACCATATCATTACCTTGTGACAAATCACATGTTGGTGGAGTGGAGAAAGATGTGAACTCTTCACGGCCGGAAGTGGATGGAGAACAATCATCCTCAATAATATTGGACACATCATATATATCTTGAAGTTTTGTCCATAGCTCATGAGCGTTCCGAAAAGGCTTGATTGATTCAATAACTACATCGCTCAAAATGCACAAGAGACCATTAGATACAAGAGTATCGAGATAAGAGTTTTCCTCATCCTCTAAAGATAAATCTTGAGAATCCTTTGGAGGAGGAAAATCCATATCTACAATTCTCTTAACATACTTTGGACCCATGTCCTCAAGTAAATTAAGAATGCGATTTTTCCAAGCATCATAGTTTCTACCATAGAATATAAAAGAGGGATCATGTTCTATTTCTCTAAACTTCATCGTACTCTCTAGGATGTAAAGCCTAATAAAGAGAGACGAGGCTCTGATACCAATTGAACGGACAACGACGTCGCCTAGAGGGGGGGGTGAATAGGCAATTAAAACTTTTCCGGTTAAGGCTTGCTAAATGCGGAAATAAACTAGGTGTTTAAATTAACAAGCATAGAACCTAATTATTCTATGGTCAACTAGATGCACCAACAACTTATGCTAAGCAAGACAAGTAACAATGTGATAGCAAGATATATAACTTCAAGCTCGAAGGCTATCACAATGTAAATTGCATAAGTAAAAAGCTCGGGTATAGAAATAACCGAGGCACACGGAGACGATGATATATTCCCGAGTTCCTCCCACAAAGGGGAGTACGTCTCGTTGGAGGGGTGTGAGCTCGCCACGAAGGCCTACTCAACGCCACAAAGGCCTCACCCTATTCTCCGATGAACCCCGCCACAAAGGCCTAGTTCACCTTCCACTATTGGCAACCTTCAAACCCGAGGCACGCATCCACAACTCAATTGGAGGCTCTCGGTGTCACCACAATCTCGGGGCACACATCCACAACTCAATTGGAGGCTCCCAAGAACACCACAAGTCGTCTAGGGTCCAAGACCCAAGAGTAACAAGCTCACAATCTTTCACTTCCACGAATCCTCGTGGAGAGACCAAACCGATGCAATTGATGCAAATGGCAAGAGCACAAGTGCTCGAATCCTCCACTCTCAAATTCCAACAAAGCAACAAATGCTTATGGGGGAATAAGAGAGGAAGAACAATGGAGAAACACCAAGAACTCCAAGATCAATATCTACTAGGTTTCCCTAACTAAGAAGGAGAATGGATTGGTGGAAATGTAGGTCTAGATCTCCTCTAACTTCTCCCTCAAAGATATGCAAGAATCATAGGAGGGATTGAGAGAGGAGCAAGCTTTCCAAAGTCAACAATGGTGGAGAGAAAGAGGAAAAACGGGTTGGGAAAGGCTTGGGGGCTTTGGGGAAGAAAACCCCTTAAATAGGGGCTCAAAACTAGCCGTTTTCTGCCCAAAACGCGTCCAGGCCGGATTGGTCCGGAATATTCCGGACCCCCGGAATATTCCGGATGCAAACAGAGCTTTTTCCCGTTATGGCCGGAACGGCCCGGAATATTCCGGATGCAAAAACTGAGACTGACAACCGATACGAGAAATGCTATAACTTTTGCATATGAACTCCGATTTCGATGTTCTTGGGCTCGTTGAAATCGCAACGACGAGCACTACAAGAATATGCGGAGAAACATCATTGTCCATAAATGGAAGATAAAACCAAAAGGGTAAAGGTTTAGACCTCTCAAATAGGAACACCCGGTAAAACCTCCAACACGAAAACACGCATAACTTTTGCGAATGAACTCCGAATAAGGTGAATCCAAAAGGGTTGGAAAGGTAATAACAAGGACTATCCAAACAAAAAGGAATGGAGAAGTTACCACACATGGAAGGTGTGGAAACATTCTAAAAACTGAACCGGATATTTTCACCACCGAAATCTCAACAAGTTTTTATTACCAAAACCGTTTTCGATAAACCTTGGCTTGCCATGAAGATCATGAAAAGCACTAAAACCCAAAGGAGACAAAAGCCAAATAAGAACCAAGAAAGATGATATGCAAGTATGCAAAGGTTTGAGCTCTCCACAACAATTCGATCACGTTACTCACTTGAGAGCCCCTCTTGATAGTACGACTATCTATCCTATAACCCGGTCTCCCAAAGACACGAGACCGGTAAAATAGAAAACCTATCAAGATTATACCTTTGCCTTGAGCATTCCACTTGAGGTAGATGATGACGATCTTGACTCTCTCAAGTTGGATCTTCTTTCTTGATTGCGCTTGCTAGCACAAACTCCGCTTGATGAAGACTTGCAAGTTTCTCCCCCATACACCATTATGGGAGAGACTAGCTCCCCCATACACCATTATGGGAGAGACCCTTCGGCAAATCTTCAAAAGGCCACAATCTCCAAAAGGGTGGCAAGCATCAAGCATATGATATCTTCTAGATGCTTCACTTGAGCTTCCACGTCAAGCTAGATGACCAACACCGCTTGACGACGACATAGACCATGGGCTATAAGAAATCTTCCTTTTGGTTCATGCCCATGGAAAGATACCTAACCACACATAGAGATGCGACACACACATATCATGGGTTAGTTCACAAAGCTATATTGACAATTGCTTACCATACCATGAGATACACAATCCCACTTGGTACAACTTGTAGCTTTGTGTGATCAACCTTGTATCTTTGCTTCTCACTTCTAAAGATGATGTCTTGAAGATGATAATGAAAGATCACCTAATCCTTTTCTTCAAGACACACTAGCAATAAGCTCAACTCAAACCATGACCATTCTTGATATAAATCCTTGAATGTAACAATGGCCATCAAGGAAGCTAATAGAGTTCAACACATGAACTCCATTATTTCCTATGGACAAGATCTACAAAGATAACTCAATGCAAACATTAGTCCATAAGGATTGTCATTAATTACCAAAACCACATATGGGGGAACCATGCGCTTTCAGAGTTTCCTGAAGGATGTGATCCTGAGATACGGCTACCTGCACAGCATCATCACGGATAACGGCACAAACTTTGCTGAGGGAGCCATGGTGAGATTCTGCAGAGATAAGCACATCCGACTAGATGTCGCATCTGTCGCGCATCCCGCATCCAATGGGCAGGTGGAAAGAGCAAATGGCATGGTGCTGGCAGGCATAAAGCCAAGGCTGATTGAGCCGCTGCTGAAAACACCAGGGTGTTGGCTAGACGAGTTGCCAGCGGTGTTGTGGAGTCTAAGGACTACCCCTTACCGGTCAACCGGCTACACGCCATTCTTCTTGGTTTACGGGGCTGAGGCCGTGTTGCCAATCGACTTAGAGCATGACTCCCCCCGAGTAACCCTCTACACTGAGGCGGAGGCGAGAGAAGCTCGAGAAGACGACATTGACCTGCTAGAAGAAGCAAGAGAGCTTACTCTGTCACGTTCAGCTGTTTACCAGCAAAACCTGAGGCGTTATCATAGCCGAAAAGTAAACCCGAGGGTTTTCCGAGAAGGAGACATGGTCCTTAGGCTCGTGCAGCGCACAGCCGGGATGCACAAGCTATCCCCTCCGTGGGAAGGGCCGTTCATTGTGAGCAAGGCTCTACACAATGATGCGTACTACCTTGTAGATGCGCAACCCTCACAGAAGAACAGGTCAGATAAAGCTGGGGAGGAGTCCAAACGCCCCTGGAATGTAGCTCTACTTCGTCGCTTTCATTCGTGAGCAAAAGTGTGTATGTACCCTCTTATCCGAGTTAAACTCCTACTCTGCAATCCGAAATTGAACTCGGGGACTGCCCTCGTCCAAAATTGCTCTAAGTGTTTCTATTATGTTGTCTCTTTGTCTACTCGGTTGCTACGCTTAGAATTTCAAAAGCATACAAAGTAGTGTGTTTATACTCACCGGACACTCTGCGACTCTGCTGCTGTCCGCAAACCGGCTTCATGGCAAGCCAGAGAACAAGCCAAAGAGTCAATGAACACATGAAAAATTGCAAAGGGAAGGACGCGTGTGGCAACCGAATAGAGTGTTTTTTACTGTCTGTTGTTATCTTTTTCGGCTATGTGGTGGGTAGCGTTACTATGACTGTTTCCAAGTGGCTAAGTATTTGAAACCTCAACTTTGAACTCTTGTGACTCTAATACCAAAAAAGCAACAAGTTGCAGGTAAGAGCTGAGATAAAAAGGAAAGGTGGATGAAAAATGCAACTCGGGGACTCGCATGATAACGCAACCCGGCATCAAGCCAAAGCTGCTCAAATTACTAAGTATAAAACTTCAACTGGGATAAAAACCGAGTAGCAACGGGAAGATAAATTGTTCAGTACATCTGCACCCGGCATTCCGGGGATTTGATAAAAATCTCGAGCATAAGTGTTGCAGGACATAATCAGGTGGAGGTAGCAGCATTCTCGGTGTTGGCCTTGGCGGCATCAGCTTCGGAGGTGGCCTTGGCAGCGTCAGCTTCCGGGTTGGCGACATCGGTCTTCGTGGCATCCGCTTCTTGGTTGGTGGCAGCCTGATCAGAAGTGGCCGTGGCCATCGAGATGAGGTCCGTCGCCGAAGTGGAGGCAGCAGATTGAGCGCGGAGTAGCGCCGTGTCATCAAGGGCTGCGCCTGATGAAGTGCCGAACTCGAGCGCCGCGGTGTCGATGGTCATCTTCTCGCTTTCGGCTTCCTCGTCGCTATCCGCGACGACCGCGCTTTTCCCCTTCCCGGACTTGTCATCGGTGCTATCAAAGAAGCTCAGCCCGTCTGACCTAGTGGCCTCCTCGTCATCATCTTCATCCTCGTCTTCGCCCTCGCCTTCCACATCCGTGTCGGGCTCGGTGAGGCCTTCGATGTAGCGCGCGGTATCCGCGTAGGAGGCGATCTCCCACGCGACTGCCTGGCGGCGAGCCACGCACTCGGGATCCTTCTCCCACTTGGAATCGCGGCGCATCTCCAGGATGGTATTGAGATTGAGGTTCTCATACCAGCTGCAGATGAAGGGGAGCAGCATGTCCGCGCCTGCCCGAGCTCCGGATGCTCGCCATTTCTTCAGCTCGGCTTTAACACCGTTCAGCTTCTCGGCAAGCGCGTGGATCGTTGAGGGCACGGGATCTTGGGGCTAGAACAATGCATGAAGTTTGAAGGCAACAGACGTTAAGTCTGTGCCCAAGCCCTTAAGGCGCTGAAGCTGACCCTGCATGTTCGTGAAGCTGTCTTCGATTGAGGCCTTGGTATCCATGGGCAGCCCCTTCTCTACTCGAGCATCTTGGGCCTTTGACAGGGCAGGTTTGCAAGCTGAGCAGAGATCGGGGAAGATTTCTGAAAATGCTATCAAAAAAGATTAGAAAGGAAAGCAGCAAAGAGATGCAAATCGGTCAACAGAGAAGAGGAAGGAAACAGAGAGGCACTAAAATACGAGAACTTACTGTTCAGATCGCAGAGTAGCGATTGCAGCTTCCGCTTCCATGACTCCTCATCAGCAGCGTGCCGCTCCTCGACCCTCCGGAACTGGGCCAGTTGGAGCATGAGATCCGAGTTGCTTTTCTTCAGCGTCTCGCACTCCATCTCAAGGGCCCTTTGCTTAGCCTTGGCGGCTGCCTCCAACTTGTCCTTCTCGGCGGATATGTCTATGATGTCCTGAAGGGCAGCTCTTAACTGGACCTGCAGCGGCTCCAGCTCGGTGGTGTGTTGGCTCTTGAGCTCGACGGCTTGGCTTTCCAATTGCTGCTGCAACTCGGCGGGCTTCACGCAGTCGAGATGCTCTTCACGAAATTTCTTGTAATCTTCTGCGGAGGAGAAGGGAATGGTCAGCAAATAATGGAAAAGAAAGAGGAAAACAAGCCGAGAAGACGGCAACTCACCTTCCAACTTCTTAATGGTGGTCTCGGCATTCTCGACAAAGACGTGACAGTGCTTGTGCTCCTCAGTCAGCGCCTCGATCTTGCCTACAGAGCACAAGGAGTTAGAGCAGAAAGCGAAAACGGGCGTAAACACAAAACGCATGAACCAAATAGCTAAAAGCTTACTCTCCATCTCGGAAAGTTGAAGGGTACGAGCCAGGGCCTCCTTCTCGGTCACGGCATCACTTTTGTGTTCTGCTTCTAGGGCTTCAAGGCGCCTTTTTGCAATGCTGTGATTCCAGAGCAGGGTCCGGTAAAGGGACGTTCTCTTCAAAAGGCTATTATGAGAAGCAGAAAGAAAAGGAGTTAGACAATGTTTTGAAGATTTGACCCGAGAAGACGCCAACTCGGTTGAGTGACCGCCTACTCGGCCCGAATCTCGGGGACTGGGTGATGGAGAAGAAGAAGAAGAATAGAAAAAGAAGAAGAATAGAAGAGAAGAAAAGCGCAACTCGGAACAGGCAAAGCAAAACTTACCGCATAAGTTTGCTCGAGATCCTCTGCAGCCTTGCGGTGGACGAACAGCTTCGCGGCAAGCGTGCTGGTGGCGGACGAGATGGTCATGGGATTGTAGCCCATGTCCGCCTTGTTCCAGTCGGTGCGCCAGTGATCCAGCTTGCCCAAGGCCAGACCATTCCAAGACTCGTTGCCATGGAACACGCTGTTCCACTCAGCGTCAATAAAGCCCACCCGGTCGATTATCTGCTCGAGCCCCTCGGACTCCACCTCTGTCTCCTGGATCTCGCGCGAGAAGATCGAATGGGCCTTGTCCTTGGCCGGCAGCTTGGAATCCACAGCCTGGGCCTGTTTGCCTCTCGTAAGAGCGAGTTGTTTCTCGGTCTTGGTCAGACCGATGCTATATTGTTTGCTCATTTGCAGCATGTAAGGCGGGTAGACAGGCGGGTCTTGGACGCTTGATCCCGCGGCTGTGCCTGCACCGCTGCCGGAAGCACCAATGGCGAGCTGCCCACTCTTCGCGGCAGGCTTCGCAGTTGGTTTAGGTGGCGGCATCACGACAGAGTCTTGAGCAGCGCCACGCGAGGGATTCCTGCGGACGGGAGCGTCTGGCTGGGCAGCCTTCTTCTCGGCGGCCTTCTTCTCGGTAGTTGGCTTCTCGACAGCTTGCTTCTCGGCGGCCTTCTTCTCAGCAGCTGGCTTCTCGACAGCTTTCTTCTCAGTAGCCTTCTTCTTGGCTGCATCTTTCTTGCCAGCAGCATCGGAAGCAGTTTTCTTGGTGGTCTGCTTGGCCGGAGGGCTGGCTGTGGTCTTGGTCTTCTTCATGGGCGGGGAGCTTGGCGCGGTTGGTGGAGCGGCCTGCTGGGTAGGCGGCGCCAAGGACTGGCTACCGGGCGCAGCGTCCGGCTGCGCGTGGCTCTGCAGGTCCGGCTCCACAGCAGTTGACTCAACCCGCTGCTCGGTAGCGGGGTCTTGAAGTACGTTGTCTTGATTATCTACCCGCGGCTGGGCCACGGGGTCATCTCGGGCAGCAGCATCAGTGTCTTGCTGCTCCTGGCTTTCTTCCTGCCGCTCAAGGGCGGCACGATCTTGGTGCTTGGTGGCTGTTTCTGTGTTCTCCCCAGCTGTGGCAGCTGGGGGAGAAGGGGGTCTCTCGTCGTGAGCAGCATCCTGCGCTTGTTGTTCCGCGCGGGTCTGCTGCTCCTGCTCGGCGTCCTGGGCACCAGTGTCCATGTCCTGGATGTGGGTGTCGTCTTCGTCCTCACCTTTCACGGGAGAGGGCGCACGCGCCTCGTCCCTTGCCGCGGGCTCGTCCTCTTCAGAGAGGTCGATGAGCTTGTCGATGTCGATGGCGGATCTCTTCTTGGATTTGGAGGGAGCGGCAGCAGCATCAGCGTCCAAGGGGGCGCTGAAGAGAAAAAGAAGTTCAGGAAAGAAAGAGAGAAAGAAGAAACCGAGAAGCAGCGGTGGAACAAGAAATTCAGGAAAAGCAATGACAGCGGAATGCAGCTTGGAAGAAAATCACTTACCCTGCACGTGAAGGGGGTAGCCGTCTCCCAGAGACCTGCTTGGTCTTCTTCTCACCCTTCTTGGCCTTCTTGGCGGTGGGCTCCTGGGCACCACTGCCCGCCCTCTTCCGAGTGGCGGGAGCACCAACCGCAAGCGGATCGACTTCGAGGGCGTCCTCATCCTCTTCCTCGTCAGCATTAGCATCATCTGCAGAGTAGAGGAGAAGAAAACAATTGAGAAACAGAACAAAACTAAGTTGCGCTACTCGTGACCAAAAAGGTGAACTCGGTCATCTTCGTCGTCGTCTTCGGACCAGTCCCGAATGGACGTGTCGACATGATGCTTACCCGGCTGGATGGCATGGGGGTGCAGAGGGTGTCCGCAGTGTCGTAGGAGACCTCGTCGTCCTCCTTTCGGTCTTCGTGCCAGTTGGCCTCGAAGCGCTCCTCGCTCTCAGCGAGCTGGCGAGCAAGGCGCTGGAGATACAAGCAAGCAACACAAATCAGTTGAGCAGTGTAAGGGATTCTACCCGAGACGGGATGCAAGCACAAAGCATAACAGAGTAAACGTCCTACTCAACGAGGCGTGCAAACACAAAGCACAGGAAGCCTAAGAGATACGGCTAAGTGTCCTACTCGGCACAGAGTGCGGATGCTAAGCATACCAGGCTAAGAAGGCTATCTACTCGGAATCAATACGCAGGAAACAGAATAGGAAGTACTAACCCGCTTGATTGGCTTCGTGCGGCTGTACGGCACGAAGCCGTACTGCCAGTGGTCAGTGAGGCCGGTGCTCATGATGGAGCGCGCCCAGACGGCCACGTCCGCGTTGCTGAGCTCGAACGTGGTCGTCCGACTGCAATCTCTGTTGCCGCCCATGTAGCACATGAGGTGTGCGCGGTGCTGCAGCGGGAGCACTCGCCTGGAGATCCAGCAGGCGATGGGGTCGTCGTCTTTGAGTCCCTTCTCCTTCAGCTGGGCGAGGCGCGCGTTGATCTGCTTGATGTCGCCATCTAGCGGGGGCTTGAATCCCCAATTCTGCCCGGTAGGAGGCGAATTGGTCCACCGAGGGAGATTGATCTGGTCCACCAGGGGCTCGCCTTCCTGGACAGAGATGTTCTTCACGTAGAATAAGGTCCGCTGCCATTTGCGCACGGAGTCGAGGCCTTTGATGCGCGGATGGCTGGTTCCGCTGTGCTGCACCATCATGGCGCTGCCGGTCACGGTCATTCCGCGGCTGCCATCTGCGCTACCCGGCTTGGCCTTGCTCTGCTTCCTGAAGAAGAAGTAGCGCGCCCAGGTCATCGGCGTGGGGCGCACGCCCAGGAACGCCTCGCACACCACAGCGTGGTATGCGAGCATCACCATCGCATTCGGCGGCAGGTGGTGCGGCTGGATCCCGAAGTGGTCGAGGAAGCCGCGGAAGAAGTCCGACACGGGCAGCCCGAATCCCCGCGCGAAGTGCGCGAGGAACACCACGTGCTCGTCCGCCTCCGGAGTGGGGACGAGCTCGCCTTCGGGATGCCGGCAGCGGACGCCGGGAGGAACTCGCCGGGTGTTCACTAGCCACCGGCACTCGTCTGCCGTGACGTTGGATCCAGCCCACCCGGCGCGGGCGTCGTCGTCGCGAGCCATCGAGCAGGGGAGGAAATCTAATGGTGATTTGGTGGAATTTGGCGGAAAGGACTGGCCTTTCGGCGCAGTGAAGCTCGCGGCGGCGCAGTGAGGTGCGCGGCGGCGAAGAGATCTGTGGCGGCGGAGAAACAAAGAGGCAGGGAGAGAGTGAAGGCAGGAAGAGGAGAAGGGAGTTACCGAGGGGGTATTTATACCTCCCCTCGGGTTGCCGTTACGATTGGAGGTAGTGGGATCAGTTACGCACGGAGATCGTGCGGCGTGGGGTGTGCGGGCCGGTTAGAAACGCACATAGCGCAGGACGCGCGCGTAATGGCCGCAATTGATCCCACGACGCGATCATGGGTAATTACTGCGCTTGATGGGACCTAACGGGCTAGTGGGCCCAGGCCGTAAAAACTGGGCGTGTGGCCTGTCAGATCCTGGGCACCGAGGCGTCGGGGGTGTGGTAGCGTGAGACGTGCCCAGTTGCTGTACGAAAAGCCGGATTTGGCTCTGCCACGCAGAGATTCTGATTGGGAATTCCGCAAAGTGTCGGGGGGTTACCCCCGAGTAGGGTAAAGGCAAGTGGTAAAGGCAACAATCAGAATAGAGGTTTGGTCGAGTAGCCGCCTACCCGGTACTTGCTACCCGGTCGACTGCTACTCGGTCTCACAAAAAGATGACCAGAAGGAGATATCAAGCAAGATATATCTGTTCGAGTAGAAGAGTTGGCCCGAGTAAAACTGGCGGGAACCTACTCGGGCCAGAAGTCAAAGGAGCCGTTCTGACACGGATCCCGCGTATCCCGGGTCCGTACTTGGCACTGTTCACAGCACTGTTCATCTGGGGACGGCGTGCCTGACAGCGACAGTGTGGCAGCAGGGCGTCGCAGGATAGGGGGGACCCACTCTGTGTTCGCACAGTGATAACAGACTGGTTACTTGGTTTTGCCCAACGACTTTCTGCATCAAGACAAGCTTAGAAGCCAAAGCTGTCAGCGGGAACTCGGAAGAAGGACGATGTGCACACAATGTCGACACTTGTTGTATTTGGCTGTATCCGGCAGGGCACCGGGTATATAAGGTGCCCAGCCGCCTCCTGCGCGAGGCATGCTTCACACGTTCACAAGGGACACTTCACACGTAGAGATTCTTGACCTAATCCTACCCGGAGAGAGAAGAGTGGCTACTCGGTAGCAAGAACATTTGTACTGTGGCTACTCGGTGAGACAGCAGAATACACACAGAAAGGCAGGAGTAGGGGTTTTACCTCCTCATGAGGGCCCTGAACCTGGGTAGATCGCGTTGTTTGCAGTGTTTGATCTTCACCTCACGCGGCTATTCGTCGCGTGATCCCTCCCCGAGCACCTCCAGCGTCCTTCGTCCCACATCTTTAGCCATCCTATGGCATCTGCCGTGACACCACCACGACAGTTGGCGCCCACCGTGGGGCAACCAGCGGCGCTGGCTGGAGTTTCTGTTCGGACGGGATCTTCTTCAGCGGAGCGCGTAGTCTGTGGCCTTGTCCACAGATTCGGCTCCTTCGACTTCGTCACCGACAACGCAGGCGACTTCGGCGGCAAGGCCATGCCGGAGGGCGGCACGGTGATCTCCTTCGGCGCGCACCTCGTCTACGTCGCCACCGTCATCGACCGCGACTACCCCGAGCTGGTGCATGACGCGGAGGATCCTCCTGCTGTGATCACTGCTCGCGGAAGGCCTGCGCGCCGTTCTGCGGACCGCGCTGAGGTGATGGTGACCGGCTTGGCGGCAAACGCCGGCGCAACTGCTGCTGGCGCCGCGGTCGTCGTCGAGGATCTTGCTGGCTCGAGCGCTGGTGGCAGGACCCACAAGCCTTACGAGAAGGACTCAACCTCCCTCCCTCCACCACTCCGACCATTCCCGCGTCGGCTGGGCGGAATGGCATGCCGCCTCCCACTGACCTCGAGCTCTTGACCATGAAGGAGCAGCTCGACAGGCAGCGCCAGGAGTTGCTCGCCGAGCAGGCGGAGTTGGAGAAGATTAGGCTTGAGTTGAGTCTAGATCAGCTTGAGTACAACAAGGCTCACGGCTTCACGCCAGTCACTAGGAGAGCTAGCAGAGTAGGCGCCACGCGGCGCAACCTTGGTGCCGAGATGGCGACAGTTGTAGAAGTTCCCGCTCAGTCCGCCACCGCAAACACTTCCACTAGGCCTAGATACAGCACACCCGCCAAGACACTTAGAGCTGCAGAGGCCGTGGCCGCCGAGTTGCCTCGTCTCGACGGCGACGCGCGCGTTAGGCAGCAGGAAAGGCTCAACGAGTTGGTGTTGGAGGCTGCTAGGCAGAATGAGGAGTTCCGGAAAGCCAACCCGGGTGCTGGAGCTTCGCAGGTGGTGCACTCGCACGCGGCTAGATCTAACGATCAGGCCTCATCTCCGCACCCCAGCCGCGAGAAGAGCCGCAGCGGACGTTCCGCCAGAGATAGGCAAATGCAGGTGTACGACCCGGCTGCTGCCGCGAAACAGCTCGCTGTGCCGCAGCAGCCCGGGCAGGAACACAACGCTGCAAGAGCAGGCTCCCAAGCCCATCAAGCTCAAAGCCAGGCCCGAGGTGGAGCGCGCCTAGGTCCTTCTCAGCGTCCCGCTGCTCAGCCTACTCGGCAGAGGCAGCAGCCGCGCGCAGTGGCGCCAGTCGCCAACCCGGTGGAACAGCCTGCAGCGGTGCAGGTGGACAGATATGATGACGGCTACTCGGCCATGGAGATGGCTGGCTATGACATTCTGGACCGTGTTGGCGAGCGCGTGTTGGCGCCTGGAGACGCAAGGCATCAGCTGGACCGGATCAACTTGTCAGCCCGGCTGGAGAACACGGGTCCTCCTGGCCCCGAGTGCTTTGGCCCACGCATCATGAACGAGCCGTCCGTGAAGAACTTCCAGCTTGCAAGAGGCACCAAGAGCTACAACGGCAGCACCAAGCCGGAAGATTGGCTCAATGACTATGTCACCGCGGTTCATATCGCGAACGGCAA
Source organism: Alopecurus myosuroides (assembly GCA_028641055.1). NCBI lineage: Eukaryota > Viridiplantae > Streptophyta > Magnoliopsida > Poales > Poaceae > Alopecurus > Alopecurus myosuroides. The sequence goes on along the minus strand of CM054057.1, from coordinate 453,903,817 downwards.
CAGGAGATGGGCGGTGCGCTATGTCCCGCAGATGCTAGAGGGTCCAGCTCGCACTTGGCTCAACAACTTGCCCAAGAACAGCATCAATTGCTGGCTGGACTTCTCGGACGCCTTCATCAGCAACTTCACGAGCACTTACAAGAGGCCGAATAGGCCACAGCAGCTGTCCGCCTGCAGGCAGCGAGAAGATGAGACGGACCGCGAGTACCTTACTCGGTGGAGCACATTGAGGAACACCTGTGAAGGTGTGAACGAGGCCCAGGCCATCACTTGGTTCGCGCAGGGGTGCAGGCATGGCAGTATGCTGTGGCAGAGGTTGCAGAGGGAGATGCCAAACACTCTCGCAGAGACCATCAAGATTGCGGATCAGTACGCACTCGGTGATCCTACTCAGCCCCTGATGGACTCCTCTGAGCCGAGAAGAAACTTCAGCAACAGCAAGCACAACGAGTTCTGCAACAAGCGCAGGGGTGACCGAATAGATACTCGGTATGACCCTGAAGAGGTGAATGCAGTGGCTGTTGGAGCTGGGGGTAGCCAAAGGCAGAAACCTGCTGGAGCCTACGGGCAGAACCAGAACCAGGGCCAAGGCAACAAGAAACCATTTCGTGCTCCTCAGTCGGGTAGCGGAAACTCCGAGCAGCCGAGGAAGTTCGTCTTTGACGACATGAAGGATGGCCCATGCAGTTTTCACACTCACCACCCCTCAAGGCCTGCTAACCACACTACTCGGGAGTGCGAGTGGTGGGATGTGATCAAGAATGATGGCTTGCCTCCTCCTCCTCCTCTGCCAGCGGCCAATGCCAATGTGCAACCTACTCGCGCACCCGCTGCTCGGCCGCCAGTGTTCCCGAGAAGAGAAAATGTGAACCAAGTGGCTTTAGGAGCCAACCGACACTTCAACAATGAGAGCTACCGCAACAACAACAACAACTACTACAACCGCAACAACAACAGAGGCAACAACAACTACCAGGGACACAACAACAACGGCAACAATGGGGGCGGAGGCTCCAACCAGTACCAAGAGCACCACGAGAGCTACATGATCTTCACCTCTGAGCCAGTCGACAAGCAATCACAGCACATGCGTGCCATGGAGGTCAATGCAGTGATTCCTGCTGTCCCTCACTACATGTATTGGTGTGACCAAGAGATCAGGTGGTCCCGAGTAGATCATCCCAAGGTGATGCCCAACCCGGGTAGCTACGCCTTGGTGTTGGATCCTACCTTCCTGGGTCCCGAGAAGAATGTGAGGTTCAGCAAGGTGCTAATCGACAACGGCAGCAGCATCAACATCGTGTACAAGGACACACTCGAGAAGCTCGGGATTGGAGAGAACATGCTGCTACCCAGCAAGACCACTTTCCACGACATTGTGCCGGGGATGTCTTGCTCTCCGATGGGCAGAATATGGATAGATGTGCTATTCGGCACCAGGGAGAACTGCCGCACAGAGAGCCTGCAGTTTGAGGTGGTTGATCACAAGAGCCCTTACCATGCTCTACTCGGCAGGCCGGCTCTGAGTAAGTTCATGGCCTCTACTCATGTCGCATATCTGAAGATGAAGATCCCTGGTCCCAATGGTGTGATTACCATTGCTGGTGATTACAAGAAGTCCATGGAGTGTGCCTCTGCTGGTTCCCAGTTGGCGGAGTCGATGGTGATTGCTGCCGAGAAGAAGAAGATGTATGAGGTGGTGGCTATGGCGCAATCCGCGCAGGCTGGAGCGCAAGGCGTGCCGAGTACCCAACACGGGACCGCGTTCCAGGCATCCCAGGAAACCAAGAAGGTCCAGGTCGACCCCGAGTTCCCCGACCGCGTAGCCATGATTGGCTCCGGGTTGGCGGAGAAATAGGAAAGCGAGCTCATCCACTTCCTCCGTGAGAATCGGGATGTATTCGCCTGGTCCAATGAAGATTTACCAAGAGTCCCGAGGGAGTTGGTTGAGCACTCATTGCATGTGCGTCCTGACGCCAAGCCAGTGAAGCAGGCTATGCGCCGCTTCGGAGATGAGAGAAGGAAAGCCATTGGCGACCAGATCACCAAGCTGCTGATAAGCAATTTCATCATGGAAGTGCTGCATCCGGATTGGCTAGCCAACCCGGTCATGGTCGAGAAGAAGAAGGAGGATCCCAAGGCTGCCACTGCATGGCGCATGTGTGTCGACTACACCGACTAGAACAAGGCATGCCCCAAGGATCCCTTCCCGCTACCTCGCATCGATCAGGTGATCGACTCCACTGCTGGTTGTGAACTGCTGTCTTTCATAGATGCCTACTCTGGTTTCCACCAGATCGCACTCAATCCTAATGATCAAATAAAGACTGCTTTCATTACCCCGTACGGGGCTTATTGCTATCGTGTCATGTGTTTTGGCTTGAGGAATGCGGGTGCAACCTATCAGAGATGCATGCATAAATGCTTGCACGACCAGCTCGGCAAGAATGTGCAGGTGTACGTAGATGACATTGTCATCAAAACGAACAAAACACATACTCTGCTTGCCGACCTGGAGGAAACCTTTGCTAACCTACGCAAGTACAAAATGAAGCTGAATCCGAGTAAATGCACCTTTGGTGTCCCGGCTGGCAAGTTACTCGGCTTCCTGGTGTCTAATCGGGGCATTGAAGCCAATCCTTCAAAGATAAAAGCTATTGAGAGCATGTCTTTGCCGAGATCCCTGAAAGACGTGCAGAAATTCACTGGTTGCTTGGCATCTCTGAGCCATTTCCTAGGCCGAATGGGCGAGAAGGCCCTGCCTCTATACCAGCTGATGAAGAAAAGTGACAAGTTCGTCTGGACTCCGCAAGCGGATGTGGCATTCAATGAGCTGAAGGCAATGCTGGCTAGCGCTCCCATCTTGGCTAGTCCGCTACCCAAGGAGCCAATGATGTTGTACATTGCTGCCACTAACCGAGTAGTCAGTGTAGTGATTGTGGTGGAACGAGAAGAAGAAGGCAAGAGTGTGCAGCGCCCAGTGTACTATCTCAGCGAAGTGCTGTCTAGCTCCAAGCAAAACTACCCGCATTACCAGAAGATGACCTACGGCGTGTACCTGGGCGCCAAGAAGCTAAAGCATTACTTCCAAGAGCATCCTATCACGGTTGTGAGCTCTGCTCCCATCTCGGATATCATGGGCAACAAGGAGGCGAGTGGCAGAGTAGCCAAGTGGGCAATCGAGCTAGCCGCGTACGCTCCCGCGTATGCGAGAAGAGAAGCTATCAAGTCTCAGATTCTGGCAGAATTTCTGGTGGATTGGGCCGAGGTGCAGTATGAACCTCCAGCTCCAGTTTCTAATTACTGGAAGATGCACTTTGATGGCTCGAAGGTGAAGGAAGGCCTTGGTGCTGGCGTAGTGCTTACGTCACCCAAGCGAGATCAACTCAAGTATGTGCTGCAGATTCATTTCAAGGCGTCCAACAACGTAGCAGAGTACGAGGCAGTGGTGCATGGATTGCGAGTAGCCAAGGAGGTTGGTGTGCAGCGCATCATATGCTATGGCGATTCAGATCTGGTGGTGCAGCAAGTCTCTGGCACTTGGGATGCTCTAGATGCCAACATGGCAGCATATCGCTTCCTGGTACAGTCTATGACTGGGTTCTTCGAAGGCTGCGAATTCTAGCACATTCACCGAGCAGAAAACGAAGCGGCAGACGAGCTGTCCAAGTTGGGATCTTCTCGGCAGTCCATCCCAGAGGGAGTTGCCTTGGAGCACTTGAGGAAGCCATCCATCAAGCCCTCTCCCAACTCAGAATCCATATTTGTTCCTTCTCTGCCAAGCGAGGAATCTGATCCCATGGAGATTGACTGGGAAAATGCTACAGGAAACCCGGGGACTGCCGCTCCTAGCTCGGGGACTGCCGTTCTCTACTCGGGGACTGCCGTTCCCTACTCGGGGACTGCCACTCCGTACTCGGGGACTGTTGTCCTTAACCCGGGGACTGTCGCATTCATTGAGGAAGTCCTTGCCAATCGATCAGGGCTCCAGAGAAGTGCTCCCAACCCTAAAGAGCAACCAGAGGTGCCTGTCCCAATGGAAGTGGACGAACCAGTGTTTCCCACACGGGAGACACCGAGTTGGGCCATGCCCATATTATCCTTTCTAAGGGACGGCACTCTGCCAGAAGATGAAGTGGCTGCAAGACAGATTCAGAGAAGATCCAAGGGCTACACTATATTCCGAGATGTGCTGCACAAAAGAAGTGCCACCGGCGTGCTGCAACGTTGCGTGGACCCAGAAGAAGGAGGAGTGATTCTGGTAGAGATACACCAAGGAGAGTGCGGGCACCATGCCTCTTCTCGGGCATTGGTCAAGAAAGCTTTTCGGCATGGCTTCTACTGGCTCACAGCTCTGCAGCAAGCTGAAGATATCGTGAGGAAGTACAATGGCTGCCAGATGTTCGCAAGTAAGATTCACATGCCCGCTTCCGAGCTGAAGACCATTCCTATCACTTGGCCATTTGCTGTTTGGTGTTTGGACATGGTCGGCCCCTTCAAGCCGGCTAAAGGTAACATGACACATATCTTGGTGATGGTGGACAAGTTCACCAAGTGGATCGAAGTGAAGCCTATTCGGAAGTGCGATGGGGCCACAGTTGTGAAATTCGTGAAGGATGTGATCCTGAGATATGGCTACCCGTACAGCATCATCACCGACAACGGCACAAATTTCGCAGAAGGGGCAATGGTGCGATTCTGCAGAGATAAGCACATCCGACAGATGTTGCGTCTGTTGCGCATCCAGCCTCCAATGGACAAGTGGAAAGAGCAAACGGCATGGTACTGGCAGGCATAAAGCCAAGGCTGATTGAGCCACTGCTGAAAACACCTGGGTGCTTGCTAGACGAGTTGCCAGCGGTGTTGTGGAGTCTAAGGACTACCCCTAACCGGTCAACCGGCTACACGCCATTCTTCTTGGTATACGGGGCTGAGGCCGTGTTGCCAATAGACCTAGAGCATGACTCCCCCCGAGTAACCCTCTATACTGAGGTGGAGGCGAGAGAAGCTCGAGAAGACGACGTTGACCTGCTTGAAGAAGCAAGAGAGCTGACTCTGTCACGTTCGGCTATCTACCAGCAAAACCTGCGGCGTTATCATAGCCGAAAGGTGAACCCAAGGGTTTTCCGAGAAGGAGACATGGTCCTTAGGCTTGTGCAGCGCACAGCCGGGATGCACAAGTTGTCTCCTCCATGGGACTGCCCTCGTCCAAAATTGCTCTAAGTGTTTCTACTCGGCTTTACATTTTGCCTATTCGGTTGCTCCACTTCAAAATTCAAAGGTACATTGAGTACTGTGCTTAAACCTACATGCCAACTCTTTGACTTTGCTGATGTCCGAAACCCGGCTTCATGGCAAGCAAGAGAACAAGCAAAAGGTCCATGAACACAAGAAAAATTACTAAGGAAAGGAAGAGTGCAGGAACCGAGTAGGGTGCTTTTACTACTGTTCTTTGTCTTATCTTTTCGGCTAAGTGGTGGGCTGCGTTACTATGATTGTTTCTAAGCGGCTAAGTATTTGCAGCTCTGCTCTTTAACTCTTGTGACTCGAATACCAAAAAAGCAACAAGTTGCGGGTAGAGCTGAGACGAAAAGAGAGAGTGAATAAGAAATGCAACTCGGGGACTCGCATGATAACGCAACCCAGCATCGAGCCCAGGCTGAACAAATTGATTAAGTTGAAAATAACAAGTGGGAATAAAAATGAGTAGCAACGGCATAAATAGTCTGATACATTTGCACCCGGCATCCCGGGGATCTGATAAGTGTTTGAGGAATAAGCTGCATGACAGATTCAGGTCGAGGCTGCGTTCTCAGTGCTGGCCTTGGTTGTTTCATCTTCAGTAGTGGCCTTGGTCGCGTCTGCATCCGAGCTGGCGACAATGGTCTTCGCCGCTTCGTCCTCGGCGCCGGCCTTGGTCGCATCTGCTTCCGGATTGACGGGGATGGTCTTCGCTAGCTCGGCGTTGGGCTCGGTGGCTGCCTGGTCTGAGGAGGCTGCGGCCACTGAGACGGGCTCTGTCGCGGAGGTGGATCCGGTGGCTTGGGCGCGAAGGTTGACGGTGTCGTCGAGGGCAGCTCCTGACGAGGTGCCGAACTCGAGCGCGGAAGTGTCAATCGACATCTTCTCGTTCTCGTCCTCTTCATCGCTATCCGCGATGACCGTGGCCTTCCCCTTCCCGGTCTTGCCTCCAGGAGACTCGAAGCAGCTCAGATCCAGCTCCTCTGTGTCCGTCTCTTCGTCGTCGTCCTCCTCCTCGCCTTCGTCCACCTCGGTGTCAGGCTCAGTGGGGCCGTCGACGAAGGTCACAGTGTCAGCATACTGAGCGACCTCGTGAGCGACCAACTGTCGGATAGCCACGCAGTCGGGGTCCTTCTCCCACCTGGAGTCTCGGCGCATCTCGCGGATAATCTGCATATTGAGGTTTTCGTACCAAGTGGTGATGAAGAGCAGCATCATGTCCGCACCTGCCCGAGCTCCCGAGACGCGCCATTTCTTCAGTTCGGCCTTCACGGCGCGCAGCTTCAGGGCAAGCCCGCGGATGTTCGTTGGCGCGTCGTCCTGGGGCCAGAAGAGTTCGTGGAGCTGGAAGCCAACGCGCACCAGATCGGTGCCCACGCCGGCTAGGCGCTGGAATTGCCCTTGCATGACCAGGATGCTCTCTTCAATTTCTGCTCGGGTGTCCATAGGCTCGCCCTTCTCAGCGTGTGCTGATCGGGCCTTGGCCAGGGCAGGCGCGCAAGAAGACACGATATCAGGGAAAACTTCTGCAAAAGCTATGAGAGAAGATCAGAAACGAGAAGCAGGGAAAAAATGTGCAGCCGAGTAGCGGAGAAGCAGAGAAAAGGGACCACTTACTGTTCAAGTCACAGCGCAGCCCTTGCAGCAGGTTCTTCCAAGATTCCTCGTTGGCTAGATGCTTCTCCTCAATCAAACGGAGCTCCTCTAGCTGAGTGAAGAGGCCAGCATTGCTCTTCTTCAGCACCTCGCACTCCTGTTCGAGGGTTCTCTCCCGAGCTTTGGCTGTTGCTTCGTTCCTCTTCTTCTCGGCAAGCAATTCCTCCTTCTCGGCTGCTAAGTCGAGGGCGTCTTTGAGCGCAGTCTGCAGCTGGGTCTGGAGAGTTTCCATCTCGGTGGTATGCTCTTTTATCAGCTCGACAGCCTGGCTGGACAGTTGCTGCTTCACCTCAGCAGGCTTGAGGCAGTCTTGATGCTCCTCGACAAATTTTTTATGATCTTCTGAGAAAAGCAAAGCATGATCAACAGAGTAGCGAAGAAAGGAATACAGAGACAAGCCGAGAAGACGGCAACGTACCTTCCAATCTCTTTATGGTGGCCTGGCCATTCTCGACGAAGGCACGGCAGTTCTCGTGCTCGTCAGACAGGGCCTTCAACTTCCCTGCAGGGTAAAATTAGTTAGCGCAAAAAGCAGAAGCGGGCGTAAACACCAAACGCAAGAACCGCGCAGCTAGAAGCGTACCTTCAACTTCAGACAGCCTCAGGGTGCTATTCATCACTTCCTTATCAGATTCCTCGGCGGCTATCTTCTCTTTTTCCAGGGCGGCAATGCGCCTCCTGGCAACAGCATGGTTCCAGAGTAGCCGGCGATGCAAGTCGGTCCGCTTCAGTACGCTATTCTGAGAAGCAAGAGAAACAAGAATCAGACAAAGTAGTAGAGATTCGGCCCGAGAAGGCGGCTACTCGAGAAAGTATCCTCCTACTCGGCCAGAATCTCGGGGACTGGGTGATGGATAAGGAAGAAAAGAAGAGTAGAAGAGAAGTGAAAATGCAACTTGGAGAGGATGAGTAGGAGCTTACCGCATAGGATTGCTCAAGGTCTTCGGCGTTCTTGCGGTGGACAAACATCTTGGCGGCAAGCGTAGCAGAGGTGGATGAGACAGTCATGGGTTTGTAACCCAGGTCTACCTTGTTCCAGTCGACACACATATGGTCTATGTCGCCCAGATCCGTGTCGTTCCAGTTCGAGTTGCCAAGGACCTTGCTGTCCCACTTGGCATCGATGAAGCCAATCAAGTCAAGTACTTGCTCGAGGCCCTGGGACGCCACCGCCTGATCCTGAACTCCACGCGAAGAAATGGAGAGAGATTTGTCTTGATTTGGGGCCGGGGGTCTGGAGTCCACTGCCACGGCTTTCTTTCCTTTCTGAAGAGCAAGCTTCCTCTCCGCGGGGGTTAAGCCAACCTGGTGCTGCTGGCTGACCTTCACCATGTATGGAGGATAGCAGGGTGGATCTGAGACGCCGGATGCAGCAGCGGCGCCAGCAGCTACGCCGGGATCGCGGATAGCCAACTGACCGGATGGGGCAGTTGATATTGGCGGCGGCATGTCGGCTGCCCGCTTCTTCGACGTTTCCTTCTTGGCGGTCGGCTTCTCGGTGTTTGGCTTCTCGGTCATCTTCTTCTCGGTGGTCTTCTTGGCTTTCTCCTCGGCGGCCTTCTTCTCGGCAGCTTCCTGAGCGCTCTTCCTCGTAACCGGTTTGGCCGGAGAGCTGGTTGCGGTCTTGGTTTTCTGCACCAAGGAGGAGTCTGGTGCAGTGGGCGGCGCCAGGGGTGCGCTAACCGGCGCGGCATCCGGTTGGGCGCTACCCTGCGCTGCGTCTGGTTGCGCATCGCTCAGTGGGTACTGCTCCGTCGTGACGGCTGTTTCTACCCGCTGCTCGGCAGCGGGATCTGGCTGTGAGGCGTCCGGTTCTTCTACCTGCGGCTGGGCCGCGGGGTCTTCTTGTTCAGCAGCCTCTATCGCTGGCTGCTTTTCTTCTTCTTCCTGCCGCTCAAGGGCGGCATCGTCATGCATCTCGGTGTCTTGTTCTTGGTTCTCCTCGGCAGTATTGGCCGGAGGAGAAGGAGGTCTATCTTGGTGAGCAGCATCTTGCGCTTCTTGATCTGCGCGGGACTGCTGCTCCAGCTCGGCATTCTGGGCATCGGTGTCCATATGTCCTTGTGCGTTGGCGGCTTCATTCTCGTCTCCGTCAAGGTCGATAACCTTATCAACGTCGATGGCGGCCGGCTTCTCGGTCTCATTGGACGCAAAGGCGGCGTCCGCGTCCAAGGGAGCTCTGAAGAGAAATAGTTGCGTTCAGAAATAAGAAGAGAGCAGAGGAAAATAAGAGGAAACAGCGAAGCAAAAGGATTGGGAATCAACCGAGAAGAACGAAGTAAACCAAAGCGTATGACCGAGAAGGAACTTACCTGATGGGGGGATGATAACCCGGTAGGCCAAACTCCCGGGAGTAACCCGGCCCAAAGGATGCTGTGCGAGATCTGGCTAAGGATGAGGAAACTTGTGAAGGCCCGAACTTGTAGGCCCAGTAACCCGGATTGTGGGTTATGGTGGGAGAAAGTTAGGGTTTGTACGCCGGGTCCGGGTAGGATTCAGGGTGCGTCTTGGAGAATAAGCCAGGGGGTACGGGTGCTATATAAACCGACCCCCAGGTCTAGTCCAGGCAGAGATCTAAGAACCCTAGCAACATCGTGTGATATCGAGCATCAAGTGTAATCCCAGAGATGAGTTATTATATCAAGATCGGAGACTCGGCGACTTTGATTGCCGGCTACCAGATCGAATTACACCATGTTTTCCTCTGAGCTAAACCCTCTCCCAAATACCTGTGTCGTCTTGCCCCAAGATCAGTTACCCCCGGTAACATCTGCCGTGATTATCCCACGACAGTTGGCGCCCACCGTGGGGCCTGCGTCCAAAGGTGTTTACATCACGGGAGAAGCTCGGAAGGGCATGGAGAATCTTGTCATCGGCGAAATCTACATCGACCACGAAGGAGAAAAGGTGGTGGACGATTCCGGCTGGGGGCCGGAGTCGGATCACCTCGAAACCGGATCCGTCGTGACAATCGGCCGGATCAGCGTCTTCATCGGTATGGTATGTGCTTCCAATTCGATCCCTGACAACGTTGGATCTGATTCTATGCCAGGAAAAGCCACGTCTATCCGATCAGATGATGAAGAATCGACTGGAACGACATATCCGGCAGAAGAACCCATCGCGGAGTGGGAACAGCCGGAGGAGCCGGCATGGACCCCACGCGACCGGGCCCAAGGAGAAGATGATACCGGGTCTATCCTGGATCTACTGGAAAACCGGTATGAGGAGAACGGTGAGGAAGAACAGCCTGAATTTACACCGGATATCGTACGCCGAGTTGCAGTCTATGCGGCCCCCGCGGCCAACCAAGGAAACACAACCGCGGCATCAGTCGGGGCGGCTCAGGCAGTGGCCCAGCAACAGGGCGCGGTTAACGGAGACCCGGTCTTGACCCGGGTTGATGGAGAGTCGGCGTCAGTAACCAGCAGAGCAGCGGATGAGGAGTTGCATGCAAACACGTTCGGATTCTTAGAAAACCGGACACCAGGGGCGGGTCCTTCGAACCCGCGCCACCCGGCCCTATTCGATAACAATCTGATTCTAGACCCCACGGTTCTCGCAACGGTTATCACTCCGGAAAACGCAGCGGAACGCGTCAGGGATCTGGATGTGGCGCGTCGTGCGCTGGAACAGCAAAGAAGGCAGGTAGAGGCAGAAAAGCAAGGGATGGCCACACGACGGCGCGAGCTAGATGCGTTGGAAACCCGGCTTCGAGAGGAAACGTCCAGAATACATCAAAGGCACCACGCCAGGTTACCAGCAACTGGCGGGGTTATTAATCCGGCTAATTTATTCGTTACACCTCAGGACCAGCCGATACCAGTGGTGAACTAGGGAACCGCACCCCAACAGGTGACAGCAGCGACACATCCGGCGAATGAACGGACCGGGTTACCCCCACCACAAACTAGAGTCACAACCGGCAACGATCTACTGCCGCCGCCACCATCACGATTCCGCACACCAGCCGGCCACTACAACAATCCTATGGACAACGTATATGCAGCGACACTCGCATTGAATCAAATCCCTGTGGGAGAGTCGCCCCATGCAGAGAAGACTCGGCAAGCCATCGAGCTGTTGCACACTGCGGTGGCACAGCAAGCCAATTACCCGGATCACAGAAGCGGTATGCACGGGACGCCATACGTCAGTCAGCAGCAAGGGAATATCCAAACAAGTTCAGCGCGGCGGAGGGAAGAGCAGCAGCAAATGCCGCCTCCTCCCCGCGCTCAGGCAGCATCAACAGCACAGGCCGTCGTGGACAGTTCTAGGGCTCGGAGGGCCGCGGCCGGGTCTGCAGCGCATGGACCTCCCGCAGCACCGCGCCCAGCCGCGGCCCCCGCGGCATCACACGTTTCTAGAGCAAGGCCGGCTTCAACCGTTCTTGCGGGACCCAAGTGTCTCTCGGACAATATTAGAGCTGAACCTTACCCGGAAAAATTCAAAGAGCCAGGGAAAGTAGTGAATTATGAGCCAACTATGGATCCCGAAACATGGCTAGGCAGTTACGAGATGGCGATGTCAATTCGCAACGCGTCCGAGAACCTCCAAGCCAAATTCATGTACCTGATGATGTCGGAAGGAGCAGCAAAATTGTGGTTCACCAATTTACCAGAGGGATCGATCAAGTCTTGGGAGGAATTGAAGACCGCGTTTGTCAAACACTTTCACGGGACCTGCAGGAAATTATTCACTATTGATGATCTAGAGCGATGTGTCCAGAAGAAGGGAGAATCGGCGCGTAGTTGGGTGCGCCGGGTTATGGAGATACTTCACTCATCCACGGATATCCAGCCCAAGGATGCACTACAGGCCATGGCAAAAACGTGCAAGTATATACCTTTAGTGCAAAAGTTAACTCGCATGAAGTCCAGTCGAAATGCGTCGGAAGTCACAATGGGAGAATTGATGGATGCGTGCAACAAACACGCTGCGACAGATACTACAGAAGAAGAAGCTGATGACAAGAAGGCAAAAGCAAACACAAGCGGTAATGGAAGAACCGGCAACGGATCAGCATCAGGTAACAATGGAAATAGCCAGAACAAGCGCCCTTTCGAAGGAGGCTCCGAGTTTGTCGCCAACACAGAAGCCGGGTCTTCGAGGCCAAGAGCAGAAGGAAATTTCAACGGAGGTAACCACAATGGAGGAAATTATCAAGGTCCACCAAGGCCGGGTAACAATTGGGACATATTCAGGATGGCATGTCCGAAGCACAGCAGGAATGGCAGGCCAGCTAACCAGTCCCTAGAACAGTGCGCCGATTTACAAAGATGGAAAAATGAGGAAGTGCACAGAGCTATGCGAGGTGCAGGACGGGGAGGAGGACCGGGTCCAGGGGCAAACCCGGGCAACGGCCCACCCCCAGCTGGTAACCCGGCGGCTGGAAATCAAAGTAATAACCAAGGGGGGGCAGGAGGTTTCCAGGCTAACCCCAAACAATTGGGTCAATATCATGTGCATACCACAGGAGGCTCTAACAAGGACAAAAAGATACTGAAGCAAGCGGTTAACTCAGTTTCGTTAGCCGTCCCGAGATACTTGAGATGGTCAGAAAAGGAGGTAACATGGAGCAGAAGGGATCACCCGGAAAGAGTGGAACACCCAGGAGTCTTGGCACTAGTAGTCGCACCGCAAGTCAATGGGTACGAACTGAAAAAGGTTTTAATGGATGGTGGAAGCAGCATCAATATACTGTATTGGGAAACCTTCCTACGCATGGGTCTCAAGGAATCTCAGCTGCAAAAAAGCTCAACAGTTTTTCATGGGATAGTGCCGGGTCATTCAGCATGCCCGGAGGATAGAGCCACATCAAAAAGGCCGAGTACTAAAGGTGAAAGAACAAAATCCAAGGTAACGCAAGATGCTAAAATGGTGGCCTTAATCGAGGATGATTCCCCCAAGCAATCCGCCGTAAAGGAAGAAGCTACACGGCCGCTCACAACCAGCCAAGTCATGGGAACACCCCACCCGGGTTGGCTAGCAAACCCGGTACTCATCAGGAAAAGGTCGAACATATGGAGAATGTGCATTGGTCAAGCCAGACCGGGACCAGTGCTTATGAAGAACTAAATAATGTAACGGGCAGCAGGTTTCAGACGCGCTCTTTTCCTACCCAGGGTACCTAAGGGGACTGGAAGGTTTTTAATGAGGCGGCCTGCTGATCCAAAATTTCTAGTATCAATAAAGAGATGGTTATCAAGTCCTATATCATTACATCCTGATTACAAGTAAGTAGTATCCATGCGACATCAGTAATTCAGTATCATTAAAAGCATCAAGTGCATGTAGGTCTTGGGGGTTGGTTGCTCAAGTGACCAACCACTAACCCGAAAGACCCGGCCTTGATGCCTATAAGTTATAAGGGCCGATTATTCGCAAACGAGTACGGCTGCAATCTTATAACTGGACAAAGGAGCCAAATTTTCTTGACTTTTCTTACTTAAGCTCGATGTGACTCGCACTAAAGTGGCATGATTCGTTCGCTTACGATTACAATCAGCCATGAAGCCCAATGGGACTTGCCTGACACTGTTCTCGCATGGATGTAACAACATGGTATCCACGCGAAAACCGGCTTACAGTACAAGATAGTCAAAAGGGTCATCTAAACCACAAGTTTATGCAGAGTACAAGGCTAAAAGCCGGAAACTCAACAATTATCAAGCATAACTTCAGTATTCACACGGAATTGCTTTAGGCTTGCGACTCGGTAAAAAATAATTTGTTCTCTGAGAAAGGCCACACCCCCATGACCCGGACTTTGGGTCATGGGGACTGGGGGACTTCGAAACAGAAACAAACTACTTGGCTATCGCAGTTCGAAAAACCTCACCATCCGAGTCTTGGGGGCTTAAAGAAAAAGTCCACGTATCAAAGCCCCTGGTACTCGGAAAACCGAGTCTTCCGAAGGGAGCCAAAATAGAGAATTGGGTATCGAGAAAAAGTTCAAAGAATAGGCAAGCAATACGGTTATCAAAAGACCAGAAAAGCCGCAAAGTACATCACGGGCTAAAAAGTACGTTACAAGGTACGACATCAGTATCAGGGGTGCACAGGCGCACCATCGAAAGCATAACAGTGTGATTACAAAGCATTACAAGGTATTATGATAATACGGCCCTATTCGGCCTCCTGAGTACGGCCTTCCGGGTCTGAGTCCTGGGTCTGCTGCTTAGCCTTCCTGGCACCCTTACCCGGACTCATTGCATCAGGGCGGACTGGTGGAGGGACGGCTGGTGTAGAGGCAGACGGGCCCGATTTTAACTCGGCCTCCCTCTTCGCAGTCGCTTCCCTCTTCCTGGCCGAGCTAGAAACCCACTTCTCCAAGATATCAAAAGGAGGGGGCGCATCCTCCGTAATAACTTTGCCATCAGCGTCATATGCACTCATAATCGTATTTAGATCCAAGCTATCGGCCAAGGCGGTAGCTGAGGGGCGCACTGCGGCTTGTATGGCTTTGAAATCCTTGGGTGTAAATTTGGAACCGTCAGCCTTGAATTCGGGAAACCCGGATGTTACCTTTACCGGGTCAAGCTTTGGAAAGAAAGCCTTGGCCAGAGTAAAAGCCCGGGTCATTCCAATTCGGCATGATGAGCGTTTCTAGATCTCAATCCACCCAGGCACAGTAGAACAGGCTTGAACGAGATTCTCTTCACCCGGATATACTTCCGTAGGCCACTTCACAGCATCCAATATGAATTTTGTGCCGGCAAAGAAAGTCCGGAGTACAGTCTTGAGGGTTTTAGCCTTGGTAATGGCATTTTCCTCTGGGGCCGCAAGGTTGGCACCTGCAGTCGTAACAAAAGAAAGAGCGTATCAGTAATCCCGAGTCTGTTATAATAAATTAAAGACATGAAGCCAATCAGTAGCAGAAAACTTACTGAGCAAGATCTGATAAGTATCGGAAACCTGGTCCGATAGTTTCTTCAGTTCGGTCTGAGCGGCATTGCACTTCTTCTTGTATTTGGACACATCTTTCTTCAAGGTTTTCATGTCATCCTCAAGGATTTCCCTTCGTTTCATCTCGGCAAGAAGAAGTTGCTCGGTCCTCAGTAAAGTTTCATCAGACCGGGTTATCTGTGCCTGTAAGTAGCAAGGAATGCAAGTATTAGTTGGATTGTATGGAAAGCCGAATGTGGTGTAAAGTACCAAGCATCACTTTTGCAAGTCATACTTGGGACTTGGGGACTAGGTATGCAATATGAGATACAAAGTGTCCTTACCTGATGCTCTGCAGCCATGCGCTCCAAGATCTGGCTCTCTGAAGCCTTCATAGTAAGGAGAGTGTTCATCAACTGATCAAAAGTATCTTTACTCGTATCAGAAGACCCGGGGCCTTGGAAATTCCGGGAAGGAGCTTTCTTCTTAGTAGGAGGCGGAACCCTGGTCATCCGTGTGTCGGAATCCGACGCTCCTTCTTCTTCACCCAAGACGGTGGTTTTGTTCTTCTTGCTTGCATGAGAAGCAATTGGATACTCGGCTCCTTGCGTGTCCGGGTTTGGCGGCGACGCTTGTTTTTCAGCGCTGGACGCGGCTGTAGTCTTATCAGCCGGGCTCCCCTTACCCGGGCCCTCGGTCTCCGCTTCCTCTTGATCGCTGACAACGACCGTGGCCCTATAAGGTGTGGTCAGTCAGTAGTTAAATACACAGTCAAGAAAGGGTGATGAAATATGGTGGAGCATCAGGAAAGGGATCTTACCCGGTATTCACCGCAAAGTCACAAGGAAATCCATCGCTGGACTCGGGAGAAGCTGGAAATTATCAAGTTAGATGTCATATGGGAATGGTTTAAAGAGAATGTCTTGACCCAGAAAAGATAGGGTAATTACCAGCCCGCCGCGGGGGGGTCGATGTAATACCCGGGTTAAGGGCTTCATCACCCGGGTGATTTCGAGTTGACCTACGCTTGGGCACGGGCGATTCCTTCAAGAACGGCCAGTGGGATAACGTCAAGATAGCTCAAGTATATCATCAAAATAATGTGAGTTGAAGGCGAGGAGGAGATATGGAACCTTGGAGGTGGCCTCTTGAGTCTTTCTTTTGGATCCGACCTTGACTGTCGGCTCCAGTTCCTCCTCGTCGCTGGCAGACTCTACTTTGCCATCGGAGTTTTCTTCCTCGTCATCTTCTTGTTCTGGACATCATCAAAGTTATGGTTGGAAATGAAGGGATTACGGTGAGCCCGAAGGAGCCAAGTAAAATCCGGAAAGTACCTTCGTCCGAGTTAATAGTTTCCTGCTCCTCTGGACTTTCGGAGCTGGGGGAGGTGTTGGTTTTCCAAAAAGCATCATCAGCCTGTAAGGTGTTAAGTGCAAGGGTTATCAACTGTATCAAGTGGAAAGAATGAAGGTAAAGGCGTCAAAGTCGGGTTTTTACCTTGGGGGCTGGGTTCTCAAGTGTAAAGGGCTCTAACCCGGATATGTTCCGGATTACCTCGAGCTTTTCTGTCAAAAAGCCCTTGATGGTTTTATGAGTGTCGCCAGCCGCGAAGATGTTGTCGGAGTATCGGAGCGGGTCTGAAGGTTCCCCTGAATACTCGCACATCAACTTTGTGCGGATGGAATTGGGCTGGATCCTGAAGTCGACCCAAGTCTTCACCAGGTTGAGCCCGATGAGGCCTTGGGCTGTGAGAGTGGCGATTTTGGCTAGTAGGGGTTGAATGGCCTCCCTGTCCGAGTCAGGGGCGAAGGCACTAAACTTATCAGAAATGTCAAGAAGACCCTCCGAATAACCCGGCAGTTTCTTTTGGCCGGGTGGGGAAGTGTCTTGGCAGTAGAAGTATGAGAGCTGCCAGTGCTTGACATGGGAATTAAGGGTGAGGGGTGGCATCAGAGAGTTCTTGCGGTGCTGGATAGAAACCCCGCCGCAAGAGAGAAGCGCCCCGTCACCGCTTTCGCGGCACGGTTTGCATTGAAAAAGCTCAATAAAAAGAGCTAGACTTGGTGGAGTGCACAGGTAGGATTCGGAAAGGACAATAAAGTGGGAAATGTTTAGTACGGAATTGGATCCGATGTCAAAGATGCGAAGGCCGTAGTGACTGAGGACATCACGGAAAAAAGGGTGACCCGGCGGTCGAAAACCCCGGGTCACATGTTCCACGAAGCAGATTACCTCATCTTTTGTTGGGTTAGGCCGGGTCTCCTTACCCGGCACCCTCCACTGGATATCTTCTTGAGGAGGAAGAACTCCCAGCTCCACCAGCTCCTCTAATTTGGCCTTTGTGACTGTAGACCGCGCCCAGTTGGCGGATATGGAGTTGGTGGTTTTAGCCTTGGTTGGAGTCTTCCCCTGCTTCTTGGGAGCCATGTGGTTGATCTGTAAAGTACAAGATAAAAGGATAAGAGGATTAAGATACGGAAATTGCGAGCCGGCCAAGTATAGGCCGGGTAACATTGAGACGTGAAAGACTGTGAGTAGTCCGGGTGTTAGCTCGCAGAATAAAGTTCGAAATTATCCGGGTGTCAAGTATTATGGCGAAAGTTATGGGATCTAAATGTTGAAGAAGCTTTTGAGGGCGATGAGTGACTGTGCATGCATTTAGCGCGAATAAAAGGAACTAAAAAAGGGGAAGTCCGGCCGGGTGATTGAGGCCAGGGCGGAAATTTTGAGTGGATCGGGCCCCGATTGGGAGTCTTATCTTCAGATTTCTGGCAAAATTAATGCTTGCGGGCGGTAGGAGAGTGGATTGAAATCCATAGTTCACCTATTAGACGAGCTGGAGAGAATGCTAGCAATCTAATTCGGCGTGGCCAAGGAATCAGGGGCGGGTCGATTTGGATCTAATCTAAGATGAAATCAAAAATTGCAAGGGCAAATTAATGGGCACGAAAGGCTTACCAGAGGAGATTTGAGTGAAACCTTGCGGAGGCAAATGGCGCAGTTCTGGTGTCCCTTCGCGGTTCTTGATGGGCCGGATGGAGATTCGCCGGCGGGTCTCGGCGGCGGCGCGGGGCGAGCGGTGGCGGAGCGCAGCCTCCGTCCGATGGGCTCCGGTGATGTGCGCGGGATTCCCGTGGTGGCGCTCAGCGGGATGAGCTCAAAGGGAGAGAGGAAGCAGAGTGGGGGGAAATGAGCCGTTAGGGTTCAGGTTACCCCCCAGGGAGCTTATTTATAGGGCGAGTGGACAGGCCCGGTTCACTGAGCGGGAGCCGGGGTTTGCGGAAAGGTAACGGCCATTTGTTAGAGTTTTTTGGCAAGATGCGCTTTGAATGGGGAACGGGGGATCTGAATGAACAAGAGAAAGGGATCCATCCCGTGATATTCGGTTGGTTATCAAGTGCGAAATCTTGACATTTTGGGATTCTACCTGGAAAATAAGTTAGGTAATTGGGAAAGAGCCGGGTTACTATATGGCCACCATGGAGTGAGGCCTAATTATCTGTTAAGGCATCTTAACTCGGCCTCCACATACTTGTGTGTTTGGTGTCTTTTCAGGGAATAGCGAGCGCTTCAAAGGAGTATCCATGAAGCCCAGGCTATTCTGGGGACTACTGATGGGGGGATGATAACCCGGTAGGCCAAACTCCCGGGAGTAACCCGGCCCAAAGGATGCTGTGCGAGATCTGGCTAAGGATGAGGAAACCTGTGAAGGCCCGAACTTGTAGGCCCAGTAACCCGGATTGTGGGTTATGGTGGGAGAAAGTTAGGGTTTGTACGCCGGGTCCGGGTAGGATTCAGGGTGCGTCTTGGAGAATAAGCCAGGGGGTACGGGTGCTATATAAACCGACCCCCAGGTCTAGTCCAGGCAGAGATCTAAGAACCCTAGCAACATCGTGTGATATCGAGCATCAAGTGTAATCCCAGAGTTGAGTTATTATATCAAGATCGGAGACTCGGCGACTTTGATTGCCGGCTACCAGATCGAATTACACCATGTTTTCCTCTGAGCTAAACCCTCTCCCAAATACCTGTGTCGTCTTGCCCCAAGATCAGTTACCCCCGGTAACATCTGCCGTGATTATCCCACGACATTACCCCTTGCGGCTAGGGATCGGTGGTCGCTTCCTCTTCACGACCTTCTTGGTCGTCTTCTCGGTCGGCCTCTTCTTCTTGGCTGGGGGCTCCTGGGCGCCGTTGCCCGCCCGCTTGCGGGTAACAGGAGCGGCTACTGCGAGAGGTTTGATGACCAGGGTTCCCTCGTCCTCATCCTCATCCTCATCTTCGTCCTGAGCATTATCACCATCTGTGAAATAGAAAGGAAGAAAAGCGATTCAGAAGCAGGAAGCAGTTAGTTAGCGCTGCTCGCGACCAGAGGGGATAGATTCAGTTACCTTCACCTTCATCCTCGGACCAGTCACGAAGAGACGAGTCAGCGTAGTGCTCACTCGCCTGGGCGGCTTCAGGAGGATTGAGCTTGTCCGCGGTCTCGAAGGAGACCACGTCATCTTCTTCTCGGTCATCTGACCAGTTGCCCTCGAAGCGCTCACAGCTCTCAGCAAGCTGGCGGTCAAGGACCTGAAGAACAGAAAAACATCGCAAGTTAGCCGAATAGCATGAAGGCACTCTACCCGAATAGGCGTGCAAACACAAAGCACACTAAGCCTAGGGGAACTTGCTAAGTGTCCTACTCTGCAAGGCGTGCAAACATCCAGCATATTAAGTCTAAGGGTTTCTCCTAAGTGTGCTACCCGGCAAGGCGTGCAAACACCAAGCATACTAAGCCAAAGCAGTTCTGCTAAGTACTCTACTCGGCGCAGAATGCGAATGCTAGTCGCAGCAAGGAGAGAAGGCTATCTACTCGGATTGCGTATGCAGAAAGCAGAGTGAGAAGAACGTACCCGTGGAATCGGCTTCGTGCGGCTGAATGGGGCGAACCCATACTGCCAGTTGTCTCGGAGGCCCGTGGTCAGGATGGACCTTGCGTGCGCGGCGACATCCGCGTTGCTGAGCTCGAACGTAGTCGTCCGAGTACAGTCGCGAGGGCCGCCCATGTAGCACATGGGGTGGGAGCATCGTTGCAGAGGCAGCACTCGGTTGCGGATCCAGCAGGCGACTGGATCGTCGCTCTTCAGCCCTTCTCCGATCAGATAGGCGAGCCGTTCCTCCATCTGAGTCAGATTCCTGCTGTTGGATGGCTTGCTCTTCCATTTCTGCCCGGTAGGAGCTCGACTGCTCCAAGGGGGCAGATTGATGCGGTCCTCGATCTTGGCATCCTTCGTGGCGAGGATGTTCTTCACGTACAGGAAGGATTTCTGCCACTTGCGGACAGAATCCAATCCCTTGATGCGAGGGTGATTGGTTCCCGTCCGCTGCACCATCATGGCGCTACCGGTATCGGTTGTCCGGCTGCTGGCGGCCGCCCCGTCCTTCTTGCCTTGGCTCTGTTGGCGGAAGAAGAAATACTTCAACCACGTCTCCGTCGTGGGGCGAACGCCGAGGAAGGCTTCGCACACCACGGCGTGGTAGGAGAGGAAGACAACCTCATTAGGAGGAAGGTGATGCATCTGAAGACCGTAGTGGTCGAGAAGAGAACGGAGGAAATCAGAAGCAGGGAGGCCGAATCCTCGCGCGAAGTGCGCGAGGAAGACGACGTGTTCGCCCTCCCGCGGGGCCGGAACGATCTCGCCGTCGGACGGCCGGCACTGGAACACCAGGAGGAACCCTCCGGGTGTTCACAAGCCACAAGCAGTCATCGACGGTGACATCGGAGCCAGCCCAGCCGGCGCGAGCACTGTCGCCACGAGCCATGGCTGCGAGTAGGAAGTGGTGGAAAATTGGAAGAGTTGGGTGGATTGGATGAATCCGCGGCGGCGCAAAGAGTTGCGCGGCGGCGGAGAGCTCTGCGGCGGCGGAGAAACAGAGAGGCAGAAGAGGAAAGTGAAGCAGAAGGAGAAGAGGAAGTTACCGTGGGGGTATTTATACCGCACCACGGATTACCGTTACGATTGGAGTAGTGGGATCGATCGTGGCAGTAAATCGTGCGGCGTGGGGTCTGTGGCCGGTTAGAAACGCACGCAGCGCGGAACGCGCGCGGAACAGCCGCAATTGATCCCACGACGAGATCGTGGGCGATTACTGCGCATGATGGGACATTACGAGGTCGTGGGCCCGCTCCGTGAAAACTGGGCGCGTGGCCTGTCAGGTCCTGGGCAGCGAGGCGTCGCGGTCCTGGATGCGTGACACGTGCCCAGTTGCAGCACGGAAAGCCGGATTGTGCTCTGCGCTGCAGAGATTCGATTGAAGAAATTCCCTAAGTCTTTTTACTCGGTTACAGAGAAGGAGGCTAGCTCTATTCGGAAGAAAGGAAACTCAAGGTATTCTTCGAAGTGCTACTCGGAGGTTTTACTCGGCATATTGAGGTTCAAGAGCAAGGTTGCCAAACTTGGTTTTCAAGCTGGCAGGGCCCAGTGAAAGAGTTCGCAGGGCTCTACCAGCTTCGGGGACTGCTGTCGGGGGGTTACCCCCGAGTAGGGTAAAGGCAAGTGGTAAAGGCAACAATCAGAATAGAGGTTTGGTCGAGTAGCCGCCTACCCGGTACTTGCTACCCGGTCGACTGCTACTCGGTCTCACAAAAAGATGACCAGAAGGAGATATCAAGCAAGATATATCTGTTCGAGTAGAAGAGTTGGCCCGAGTAAAACTGGCGGGAACCTACTCGGGCCAGAAGTCAAAGGAGCCGTTCTGACACGGATCCCGCGTATCCCGGGTCCGTACTTGGCATTGTTCACAGCACTGTTCATCTGGGGACGGCGTGCCTGACAGCGACAGTGTGGCAGCAGGGCGTCGCAGGATAGGGGGGACCCACTCTGTGTTCGCACAGTGATAACAGACTGGTTACTTGGTTTTGCCCAACGACTTTCTGCATCAAGACAATCTTAGAAGCCAAAGCTGTCAGCGGGAACTCGGAAGAAGGACGATGTGCACACAATGTCGACACTTGTTGTATTTGGCTGTATCCGGCAGGGCACCGGGTATATAAGGTGCCCAGCCGCCTCCTGCGCGAGGCATGCTTCACACGTTCACAAGGGACACTTCACACGTAGAGATTCTTGACCTAATCCTACCCGGAGAGAGAAGAGTGGCTACTCGGTAGCAAGAACATTTGTACTGTGGCTACTCGGTGACACACCAGAATACACACAGAAAGGCAGGAGTAGGGGTTTTACCTCCTCACGAGGGCCCTGAACCTGGGTAGATCGCGTTGTTTGCAGTGTTTGATCTTCACCTCATGCGGCTACTCGTCGCGTGATCCCTCCCCGAGCACCTCCAGCGTCCTTCGTCCCCACATCTTTAGCCATCCTATGGCATCTGCCGTGACACCACCACGACACAAAGTCTTTTTACTCGGCGACAGAGAAGAGAAGCGACTCTATTCGGAATAGAGGAAGCTCACGACAAGATTAAAGGGCTACTCGGAGGTTCTACTCAGCAACCTCAGGCTCAAAGGCAAGATTGGTTTTTAAGCTGGCATAGCCCAGTGAACAAGTTCGCAGGACTCTACCAGCTTCGGGGACTAATGTCGGGGGGTTACCCCCGAGTAGGGTAAAGGCAAGTGCTAAGAGCAAGAACAGAAGAAACGTTTGGCAGAGTAGTGGCTACCCGGTACTCGCTACCCGGACGTCCGCTATTCGGCCGTACACACTGATGGCCAGGAGGAAGAATCAAGGAAGTTATTCTCCTCCGGGTAGAGAAAGTGGTCCGAGTAGAAATGGCGGTCTCCTACTCGGGCCAGAAGTCAAAGGAGCCGTTCTGACACAGGATCCCGCGTATCCCGGGTCCGTACTACGGCACTGTTCATCTGCAGAGCGCGTGCTTATCCGCGCCAGGGTGTCAGCAGGGCGTCGCAGGTTAGGGGGGGGCCTACCCCGTGACAGTGTCAGTGATAACAGATCAGTTCCTCGGTTCTGCGGAACGACTTTACACATGAAGACAAGCTAGGAAGCCAAAGTGGTCAGCGAGAAGCCGGAAGTGTACAGTGTGCACACTATGTCGACATCTTGGCTGTATCCGGCTGGGCACCAGTATATAAGGTGCCCTGCCCCCTCCTGCGCGAGGGATCCCAGAATCGGTTCACATTCTTGACCTAATTCATCACATAGAGAGAAGAGTGGCTACTCGGTAGTACGAAACACTTGTACTGTGGCTACTCGGTGAGACTCGAATATAAAGAGAGAAAGGCAGGAGTAGGGGTTTTACCTCCACACGAGGGCCCTGAACCTGGGTAGATCTTGTTGTTTGCAGTGCTAGCTTCATACTCACGCGGCTACTCGCTGCGTGATCCCTCCCCGAGTGCCTCCAGCGTCCATCGTCCCCACAACTTTAGCCATCCTATGGCATCTGTCGTGACACCACCACGATGAAAGGCAGGAGTAGGGGTTTTACCTCCACACGAGGGCCCTGAACCTGGGTAGATCTTGTTGTTTGCAATGCTAGCTTCATACTCACGCGGCTACTCGCTGCGTAATCCCTCCCCGAGCGCCTCCAGCGTCCATCGTCCCCACAACTTTAGCCATCCTATGGCATCTGCCGTGAGACCACCACGACAGTAAACATCGTTGTTTTCTCCCTAATGGAAAAACCGCATCCTCCATCCGTCACGTTTCTGCACTTGAGCACAGATGCAAAGGAGGCATGAAACCACTATCGAGCATAAATACTCCCTCTTGGAGTCACTAGCATCTACTTTGCCAAAGCATCTACTAATAACGGACATCATGCAAGATCATAAATAAGATACGCAAGAAGATGACATGATAGATTGATAACCAGAAGACATAGCATTTAACATTCATCGGGTCCCAGCAAACACAACATGTAGCATGACAATAAGACGATCTCGATCATGTAAGGCAGCTGACGAGATCTAAACATGAGGCATAAAGTGGAGGAGAGATCATCTAGCTACTTCTATGGACCCGTAGTCTAGGGATGAACTACTCACGCATCACTCCGGAGGCGGGCATGGTGGTGTAGACCCCTCTGGTGATGAATTTCCCTCCCGGCAGGGTGCCGGGGAGAGATCCAGAACCCTCCCGATCTCGGGTTGACGATGACGGCGGCCTCGGGTGTTTCTCGGGAAAAAGTGGAATATTTTTAGGGTTCACGTATCGAGGGTTATAAATAGGCAATGGTGGTGGATGCCCAAGGGGCCCACACCACCCCACGCCACGGCGAGGGGGGCCCCTCTGTGGCCCCCTCCAGGCCTCTTAGGGACTCTGTGGAACCTTCAGGATTTCTAAGACTTCCGGGTGTCGAATTTTCCAATTCCGAGAATATTTCCTGAAAAACTTTTCTGAAACTAGAAACAACAGAAAACAGGGAACTCGCTCTGTGGCATCTTGTCAATAGGTTAGTCCCGGAAATCGATAAAAATGACATAAAGTGTGTAGCAAATATGTAGGAAATAACATTAAAACAACATGGAACCTGAGAAATTAAGGGTACGTTTATGACGTATCAACATCCCCAAGCTTAGTTCCTACTCGTCCTCGAGTAGGTAAACGATAAAAACACATAATTTCTGAGGTGACATGCTACCAACATAAACTTGATCATCAATATTTTAGAAGCATATGTGATCTGAGATCATAGGACTTTAAACACAAGCATGACAAATATAATTCTAGCAATAAAACATAGCAATCACTTTGCATCATGAGAAGTAACACAAATAAAAGATCATGAATAACAATGCATTCAAAGTTATACGTTTGTTTCAGGTATAGAGAAAACATAGCAAAGTGATATTTCGTGTGTCCCTAAGAGCGGGGGAAAACATAAAGGCCAGGGTACCTTCAAAGTTTAAAAGGAAGACTAGAACAAATAATTTGAGAGCAAGCAATAACACATCAGAAATAAATTAATAATGTTTATGGGACAAATGCACATTAAACTCAGAATGGCAACTATGCTCTCTCAACTGTGCATAAAGTTAGAAGATGGAGACTCAAAATAAAAGTAAAACAAAGGCCCTTCGCAGAGGGAAGCATGGATCAATCATGTGCTAGAGCTTTTTATTTTATTAAACAGAGGTATTGAATGTTTGACACTCCTCCCAACCTTTCTTACACAAACCATGGCTAACCGAATCCTCGGGTGCCTGCCAACAATCACATACCGTGGAGGAGTGTCTATTTTTGGAGAGATGTATGATTATCTTAACGAATGGTAAACAAAAAATACAGTACGTTGCAAGCCAACTAGACTTCACAAGAGCAGCTCCCAGTGAAGTACGCAAGTGGTGTAAGGTCATCCTTGTTTCTCTTTTGTTTACACAATTATGCTATGACTGATAAATCAGGTGCAAAAATAGTGAAGAGAATTTGTTTGTATTAATTTGGGGTTGGGCACCCCGTTGCCAGCTCTTCTATCAATGGGATAAGCGGATGAAGCCACTAGTCCAGGGTGTGAAATCCAATCAACAAGTGAGATAAATATTCTCTATTTCCGTCCTCATGAGGTAAAACAGGAACACAAAACATGAGTAATTTTGAAAGTTTTAAAGGTAACACATGATAATTTTTACTTTGGAGTGGAGGTTAAGTACCACATGTAGGTAGGTATGGTGGACACATTTGGCATACTTTGGATTTTGGGAGTTGGAAGCGCGAGTAGAGCTCATACTCAGTACAGGTGGAGGCTAGCAAAAGACTGGGAGCGACAAATCAAGAGAGCATAAAGGCCATAATCATGCATAGCGACAAAAAAAATCATTAATCAAAGCATAAGTGGTACTACAAGTTCAAAAACTAAATGATCATAGAGGCTATAGGTGACTGGTTTGTGGTCATAAACATGGTTTAAGCTTGCGCCAAGTCTACCAAATAAAACATTCAAAGAAGAAAAACACAAATTTATGCTTCAATATGACAAGAACAACTCATGATTATTTCAATGGCACATTTAGCAAGCTATTTGAGACAAATCGTGCTACAAAAATAACCACTAGGCTTTAGAATTAAAATAACATCTACCATGACATGAAAAAGTCTAGCCACGGTCTATACAAGCTTCTATTTGCATCGTTATAAATTCCACCACATGCAACTGTTTCTTTTCCCAACAAGCACTATAAAAAGTATGTTTCAACAAAAACTCTCTAAATGATACAGCAAGAAAGCATGAGAGTACTCACATAACAGTACTAAAACTAACATCTCTGAATAAGATATGCAATAAAAACAAGAATTTTGCGGCAGCTAGAAGAAAAACTAAGAATATGAGCATAACGAGTATTCAAATAAAAAGCAGAGTTTGTCTTTCTCCCAAACAAGGATGCTAGGTTTCAATGATGTTTATTGCAGCAAGGAAACAAAAGAAAACATAACGAAAAATAAAATACGCTCCAAATAAATTTCATATGATGTGACCGAATAAAAATATAGTTTCATTAGAAGTGACGTGATAAATTGTTGATGAACAAGGGGATGCCTTGGGCATACCCAAGCTTAGATGCTCGAGTCTTCTTAGAATTTGCTGGGATGAACCACGGGGCTATCCCCAATCTTTGACCTTGTACTCTTCTTGATCACATTATATCACCCTCTTCTCTTGACCCTTGAAAACTTCCTTCACACCACATTCAAAGAGTAATTCAGATAAGAGGGTTAGTGCAACAATCAAAAGTTCATGGGTTCTTTATGGGCACAAGCGCTATTAATACTTTTAAACATTAGTTACAGCCACTGCTGTTTCGTGAAGCAAAGAAATCCACTTGACATCGTAAAGGAGCAAATGCAAGAAAAATGACCGAATTTGCCAAAACCAGAACAGTCTGTAAAAACTTAAAGAACGAAAAAGTTTCGGAATAGCTGAGGAAAAAACACAAAAAGTGTCAGGTCATTTTGATCTTTCTCTGATTTATACGATTTTTTACGGTGGACAGCAGAAATCTGTTTCACGCGCAAAAATCCAAAACAATAGGCTCCTCTTGATCATCACTCTCCTCCTCTTTTTCATCCAATGAGATTCTAAATTCAGCAATTTCGTCTTACATAGGCTCCTGCAAGGCATTAGTCTCTTCCTTAGGTTGAGAGCATTTATTAAGATATTCCATTATGTAGTTATTACAATCATTGTAATTATCAAAGCAATATTCAAGTATAGCATAAATCTCGTATTTATAAGGTGCATCATCAATACTTTCAAGCAAATAGGCAATTTCGAATGCCCCCTTCCAAGCAATAAATTCTTCAGTTTGTTCCAAATCATAAAATTCATAATTTCCCTTGACATAAGAATATATGGTAACATTATCATTATACTCACATTGAAAAGGGAGGTGTTTATACCTCCTACAACAATGATATTTATCAAAGAAATAAATAACATTATAAGTAGAGCACAAGTTTCTAGCATGGTCATGCAATTTGTTAATTTTCTCCATTAAGTGTATACCTTTTTGTGACAAGCGGTGTTCCTTGTAATATTTTTGTTGCTATTCCGTGAACCCACCTTTCCAATAAAATCTAGTTTTAAAGACATTAACCATTGATAGCAAACATGATAAAGCAAAAAATAACAACTAGAATAAGAACTATTTTTTTGTGTTTTTGATAAAGAGAATCAAACAAGATAAAATAAAATAACTAAGAAAAACAATAACAAAGTAAAGAGATTGGAACTGAGAGACTCCCCTTGCAGAAATTTTCTTCCTCCCCGGCAACGGCGCCATAAATTACTCATGGCGTGTAGTTGACGGGAGGCTTCTTGTTGATGATGACTTCGAAGGCCCCGGCAACGGCGCCAGAAATTAGCTTAATGCGCGTGCAACACACGTTCGTTGGGAGTCCCCAAGAGGAAGGTATGAAGATCACAATAGCAAGTTTCCCTCAGAAAGAAGCCAAGGTTAAATCGACCAGTAGGAAGAAAAAGCAACTTCCGAAGGTTAATGCAGCTAAGATGGCAGGGCGCACTACCGGTTCAGCAGAAACATGGAAACCACACAACACAACCAATTCACTTTGCCCCAACGAAGCAGTGAGGTTGTAAATCTCGCAGGTTTTGCTAAACACAAAGAGGTTAAACGTATAGTGTGGAAAATAGTATGAGAACAATATGAAAACAGTAGCAGCAGTGTGAAAACAGTAATTGCAGTGGTTGTATTATCAGTATGAGAAAATGGACCGGGGTCCATAGTTCACTAGTGGTGTCTCTCCATAGAAAATAAATAAGATGTGTGGTAAAAAAATTACAACTAGTCAATTGATAGAACCGTAGTGCATATGCAAGACATAAAGATTACTATGTGATTCATGCGGGCATTACAACAAACTACATAGACCGTCATCCAACTACATCTATGACTAATAATCCACCTTCCGAATATCATCCGAACAAACTTTAGTTATTAAGTTGCAAGAAACAAATAATCGCAGTAATCAAAGTGTGTAATGTAAACAATGTAAACGAAGTAAACATCGTTGTTTTCTCCCTGATGGCAACAACGCATCCTCCATCCGTCACGCTTCTGTCACTCGAGCACATATGCATAGGAGCCACGAACCCACTATCGAGCATAAATACTCCCTCTTGGAGTCACTAGCATCTACTTGGCCAGAGCATCTACTAATAACGGAGAGCATGCAAGATCATAAATAACATATGCATGAAGATGACATGATAGATTGATAACCAGAAGAGATAGCATTTAACATTCATCGGGTCCCAGCAAACACAACATGTAGCATGACAATAAGACGATCTCGATCATGTAAGGCAGCTGACGAGATCTAAACATGAGGCATAAAGTGGAGGAGAAATCATCTAGCTACTTCTATGGACCCGTAGTCTAGGGATGAACTACTCACGCATCACCCCGGAGGCGGGCATGGTGGTGTAGACCCCTCCGGTGATGAATTTCCCTCCCGGATGGGTGCCGGGGAGAGCTCCAGAACCCTCCCGATCTCGGGTTGACAATGACGGCGGCCTCGGGCGTTTCTTGGAAAAAAGTGGTATATTTTTAGGGTTCACGTATCGGGGGGGAATAAATATGCGAAAGGGCGATGGCGGTGGATGACCGAGGGGCACACACCAGCCCACGGCATGCCAGGGGGCACACTGCCCTATGGTGTGGCCCCCTTGTCGCCCCCCTCCGGGCCTGTTTGGGACTCCGTGGAACCTTCGATATTTCTAAGACTTCCGGGCTTCGAATTTTCCAATTCTGAGAATATTTCCAGAACAACTTTTCTAAAACTAAAACGGCAGAAAACATGGAAATGGCTCTGTGGCATCTTGTCAATAGGTTAGTCCCGGAAATCGATAAAAATGACATAAAGTGTATGGCAAACATGTAGCAAATAACATGAAAACAACATGGAACATAAAAAATTAAGGATACATTTATGATGTATATATTCACAACCTCACTATTTCGTTGGGGCAAAGTAACTTGATTGTGTTGTATAGATTCCATGTTGATGCTGAACCGGTAGTGCGCCCTGCCAACATGACCTGCCAACAACCTTCAGAAGTGATTACTTTCTTCTACTGGTCGATTCAACCTTGGTTTCTTTCTGACGGAAAACTTGTTGTTTTGCTCTTTATACCTTCCTCTTGGGGTCACCCAACGAGCGTATAATCTACGCACATCAGCGACGACGGATGGGAGTCACCACTGTATCTGTGTTAAACTTTTTGCTGCGTAGCCCCCCGAGTGTTTCGGGTGCGACCACGGCTGGGAGTCACCCATGATTTTTGTTTAGTCTTTTTGCTGTGAAACCCCCCAAGTGTTTCCGGTGCGAGCACGGCTGGGAGTCACCCCTGTTTTCTGTTAAAAAATTTGCTGCGCGTAGCCCCCGAGTGTTTTGGGTGCGACCACGGCTGGGAGTATTTTGGGTGTGAAAGCCAACCGTAGCAGGCACTTGGCAGGAGCGCCACATGCGGGGGGCCAGGGCCGGCACAACCAGTGAGGATAAGGGCGCGAGCAAGTAACTTGCGATGTTACTACCCCACGCCTGGGGCTACTGTCGGTGTAATGCCTTTAGGGGGTCCTCTGATTGTTGGATACGTGGGTCCAGTCTGCCACCTTGGACGGACTCGATGAGCCGGGCCCCAACTGACCGCCCTCCTCGGGAGGGGAAGGTGACCCGGGGGCTGATACGTCCATTTTGCATCACTATTTTATATCATAATTTGTTGTTATACATTGATGTATTTCATATTGGAGCATGATACTTATGTTATTTCACCTATTTTGCATGTTTTCCAATAATTGGAGAGTTGAACCTCGGAGTCAGAATTTTGCTGGAAAACGAAGCGTCGGGATACCATATTCGCGAAGATTAGAGCAGTCCGGAAATCATCGGAAAGTTCCTATTTCACCCGAAGACGGAGGAAGCCAAAAGGGGAGCCGGAGGAGGGCCACCAAGGGCCCTCACCATGCCTAGGCGCGGGCCCACTTCTGGCCGCACCTAGGGTGGTGAGTAGGCCCTAGCCCACCTCTGGCTTGCCCTTTCGACGTACTTCATCCCCGGTGAACCCTAAGACACGGGGAATCATCGAGGAGTCTTTCCACCGCCTCTGCGCGACGGAAAACAACATAGAGAGAAAAGCCCTCCGGCAGGGAGAAATATGCCGGGGAAATTCCTTCCGGAGGGGGGGAATCATCGCCATCGTCACCTTCATCGAGCTGGACTTCATCAAGATCATCATTGTCATCATCATCATCATCTCCACCATCATCACCCTCAGCTCCACTACGTTCCGTTGTAACATGTAGGGTTGCATCTTGTCTATTTCATAGGGGAAACTTTCCTCGTGTTGATTACTACTTGTAGTTGATGCTATTGAGTGAAACCATTGGATTAGGTTTATGTTCAGATTGTTAATCACCATTATATCACCTCTGATCATGATCCATATGATGTCTTGTGAGTAGTTTGTGTTTTTCTTGAGGACATGGGAGCAGTCAAGTTGTTAGTAGTGAAGTAATGTGGAGTAATGTTTAATGGTTTTATATTTAAGTTGTGGTGTTATTCTTCTAGTAGTGTCATGTGAACGTCGACTACATGATACTTCACCATTTATGGGTCTAGGGGAATGCATCGTGTATTTGGCTACTAATTGTGGGGTTGCCGGAGTGACAGAAACCTAAACCCCCGTTTGGAAACCATTGCATGAGGGAGCGTAGGATCCCGGAGTTCAAAGCTGTGGTTAGATTTATTTCTTAATTACTTTATTGTAGTTGCGGATGATTGCAAGGGGTATAATCACAAGTATGTATTAGTCTTGGATGGGACGGTACATTAGCATAGGTTCACCCACACAACACTTATGAAAACACTAAAGATTATTCAGCGGCATGAAACAAAAGCACTTGACAGAAACCTCCCGTGTGTCCTCGAGAATGTTTGTTAATCATAAGTAAACCCACCGGCTTTTTCTTTTCTGAAGAAAGGATTGGGCCACTTTCTGAAATTATTATTACTGCATTTTATTTACTCGCACTTTATTTATCCGCAACCCCTACAAATTTATCTTTTAGTATTTACGGTTATTGATTCATCGAAACTGCTTGTCAACACCTTCTCCTCCACGTTGGGTTCAACACTCTTATTTATCGAAAGTACAACGATACACCCCCTATACTTGTGGGTCATCAAGACTATTTTCTGGCACCGTTGCCGGGGAGCTAAGCGCTATTGGGGAGTGGAATTGATAAAGGAAGCTTCTGATGTAAGTGATGTTTTTATTACTGTCTACTCCTTTTGAATCCTTATTTGGGGGCACTGGTGCCAATGCTAGGGTAGTAAGTGACCCACCGCCTGATGATTTGGATCCTTATAAAATACCTATAAAGATTGTTAAACATGTTATGAATAACTTCTATTCAGGTGATGGAACTGCCCATCCCGGTGATCATTTGTTCTTTTTACATGAATTATGCGAGTTGTTCAAGTGTGCATGTATTACAATGGAACAAGTGAAGAGGAAATTATTCTCTATATCATTGACAGGCCGAGCCACTGAATGGTTCAAACTGCTGAAAAATAGCCAGACTATTGGATGGGAGGAAATTATACCTCTCTTTTATTCTAAATTCTATCCTCCCAGTGAAATTCATAGAGATAGGAATTAATATATATATAATTTTTGGCGTCATGATGGAGAGAGTATTTCCCAAGCGTGGGTGTTGGGGGGATGATAACCCGGTAGGCCCATGCCTGGGCGAAACCCGGCCAGAAGGAAATCACATGAGACCCGGCCCAAGGTGGAGGAGATTCTAGAAGGCCTAAAAGGGAGCACCGATCTTGTAGTCCGTGCCTTGGGGGGCACGATTAGGAAACCTAGGGTTATATGTGGATTCCGGGTAGGATTCCGGGCGTGCCTTGTATAGAAAGCCAGAGAGCCGGGTAATATATAAACCGGCTCCTGGAACAGAGAAACCAGAGTTTTCCAGATATTCGAGTATTCTAGTAATACGAGAGTTGATATTTGTAACCCTAGATTGGAGTCTTGGCGATATTGCAGCCCGAGCTACCAGATCACCAGTCAATATGATTTCCCCTGAGCTAAACCCTCTCCCAAACACCAGAGTCGATTTTCCCCAAACTAAGTTACCCCTGGTAACGTCTGCCGTGATTATCCCACGACAGTTGGCGCCCACCGTGCGGCCTACGTCCAAAGGTGTCTACGTCACGGGAGAAACTCGGGAAAGCATGAAGAACCTCGTCATCGGCGAGTTCATCACCAACCCTGAAGGACAGAAGAGCATGGACGACTTTGGCTGGGGGCTAGAGTCGGATCTGCTGGAAACCGGATATGTTGTCACGATCAGCCGGGTCAACGTCTTCGTCGGTATGGTACGTGCGTCCGGTTTTGTTCCTGACAATAATGAATATGATTCTGTCTCAGGAGAAGCAACCTGCGTTCAATCGGATGGGGAAGAGTCGGTCAGGACAGCAGAGCCGGAGAAGGAACCCACCACGAAGAGGGAACAGCCGGAGGAGCCGGTATGGACCCCGCGTGGCCGTGTTATTCAAGAAGATGATACCGAATCTATCTTGCACCTACTCGAAGATCGGTATGAGGAAGATAGCGGCGAAGAGCAAGAATACGAGTCTTCACCAGGCATTGCGCGCCGAGTTGCAGTCTACACAGCCCCTGCAACAAATCTTAATCAGGATGATGTGACGGCAGCTGCGACTGGTGCGGCGCAAGCGCTGGCCTAGCAAAAAGTACCGGCTAACGGAAACCTGGTTATCACCCGGGTTGATGGAGAGCCGGCATCTGTCACCAGCCATACAGGAGAAAGCGAGCAGAACAGAATCATGTTCGGATTCACGGCAAACAGAACACCAGGAGCAGGAACTTCGCACCCACGAAATCGGGCTCTGTTCAACAACAACCTAATCTTGGACCCTACAGTATTGGCAACGGTAATAACTCCAGAAAATGTGGCAGCACGCGACCGAGATCTGGATGTGTCTCACCGTGCGTTGGAGCAACAAAGAAGAGATGTGGAAGCTGAAAGACAAGGGATGGCCGCACGTCAACGCGAATTGGAAGAATTGGAGGATCGTATTCAGGCTCAAACGACTAGGATATATAATTAGAGGCATCAGTCGAGATTACCTACAACAGGTGGAAATTTACAACCAGCCACGTTGTTCATTACCCCTCAGGACCAACCAATCTCGGTTGTGCATCAAGGAACCAGGTATCAGGCTACAACCCTGGGAGGACAGCCGGCAAACGTGCAAGCCGGGTTACCCATGTTGCAGACCGGGGTCGCCACTGGAAATACCGTACCACCACCACCACGATTCCATACTCCACCAGGTCACTTCAATAACCCCATGGATAACGTGTATGCTGCGACACTGGCACTCGACCGCATTCCTGTGGGAGAGTCACCTCATGCGATGGAGACCCGGTGGGCAATAGACCTGTTACGCACTGTAGTCGCTCAACAGGCCAATTACCCGGATAACAGGAGTGGCATGCATGGGACGCCGTATCTTAGTCGGCAGAACGGGAATGCCGGCAATATTCAGTCAAACTCGGAACGGCGGAGGGCAGAGCAGCAGCAAATGCCCCCTCCTCCCCGTAGACCGGCAACTCCTGCAGCTTCAGCGGCGCAAGCCATTGTGGATAGTTCTCAAGCAAGGCGTGCCGCAGCCGTGTCAGTGCTAAGAGGGCCGGTAGCGGTTGCACCCCCCGCCGCACCCGCTGAGGGATCACACGTTTCTCGAGTAAGGCCAGTACCGGCAAATCTAGCCGGGCCCAAGTGTTTGTCGGATGCCATCAGGGCTGAGCCTTACCCGGATAAATTCAAGGAACCGGGTAAAGTGGTTAATTATGAGCCAAACATGGACCTAGAGACCTGGTTGAGCAGTTACGAGATGGCTATGTCAATTCGTAACGCATCGGAGTGGCTTCAAGCCAAGTTTATGTATCTTATGATGTCCGAAGGGGCGGAAAAATTGTGGTCCAATAACCTGCCCGAAAGATCCATCAATTCATGGAGCGAGTTGAAAACAGATTTCGTCAAACACTTTCATGGAACATGCCGGAAGTTATTTACAATTGACGACTTAGACCGATGTGTTCAGAAGAAGGGAGAGTCGGCGCGCAGCTGGGTGCGCCGAGTCATGGAGATACTCCACTCTTCCACTGATATTCAGCCAAAAGATGCATTACAGGCTATGGCAAAAACATGCTAATACACACCCTTGGTGCAAAAACTGACGCGCATGAAATCCAGTCGGCATGCTTCAGAGATTACAATGGGAGAGTTGATGGACGCATGCAACAAGCATGCCTCCACTGACACCACAGAAGAGGATGTTGAGGACAAAAAAGCGAAGGCCAATGCAAACAATAACGGAAGACCCGACTACGGGGCTGCACCAGGTAATAACGGAGGCAGTAATGGAAATAACCAGCACAAACGCCCGTATGAAGGAAACTCCGAGTTAGTTGCCAACACCGAGGCCAGGTTTCCAAGACCCAGAGCAGAGGGAAACTTCAACGGAGGAGGAAATTACCAAGGACCATCGAGGCCGGCTAATTATATAGAGGCCTTCAGGATGCCTTGTCCCCGTCACGGTAGGAATGGCAAGCCGGCTAATCACTCATTGGAGCAATGCGTGGACTTACAGAGATGGAAAAACGAGGAAATACAGAAGGCCCTGCGAGGCGCAGGCCGGGGAGGAGGACCGGGTCTGGGTGGAAACCCGGGCAACGGACCGCCCCCCGCTGGCAACGCAGGAGGTGGTAATCCGGGTAATAACCAAGGGGGTGCTGATGGTTTCCAGGCCAACCCAAAACAGCTAGGACAATATCACGTCCACACTACCGGGACTTCCAGCAGATAAAGAAAGATACTCAAGAGGGTCGTAAACTCGGTTTCTTCAGGTGTTCCGAGATACCTGAGATGGTCAGATCAAGAAGTAACATGAAGCAGGAGGGATCACCCGGAAACAATAGAACGTCCGGGTGTGTTAGCTTTGGTGGTGGCACCGCAGGTCAATGGCTATGAGCTGAAAAAGGTTCTGATGGATGGCGGAAGTAGCATCAATATCTTATATTGGGAAACCTTTCTACGTCACTCGGCGTGCCCTGAGGGAAAAATAACGCTTGAAGTCGCTTTCGGAGAATCTAAGGATAACTTCCGGGTGGAGTGGCTCACGTTTGAGGTGGTGAAGTTGCGCAGTCCTTATCTCGCGTTGTTCGGAAGGCCGGCTTACGCCAAATTTATGGCCAGGCCGTGTTACGTTTACCTACAACTAAAAATCCCGGGTCCTAAGAACACCATCACTATACATGGGAACCGGGTTGTGGCAGCCGAGTGTGATGAAGGGGATGCGGCAATGGCAGAACAAGCTTGCAGGAAGGAAGAAAATCAAGTATTACCGGTCTCAAGTAGACCCGGAAGATAGAATCGCTTTGAAGAGACCGAATACGGATGACGAGAGAGCAAAGTTTAAAGCGGCCCAAGACACCAAGATGGTGGCTTTCGTCGAGGGTGACCCCTCCAAACAGTTTTCTATAGGTTCTAACCTAGACAACAAGGAGGAAGAGGCACTCATAGAATTTATTCGTGAGAATCAGGACGTCTTTGCTTGGACGCCCAGCGACATGCCGGGTATTCCGACTGAGCTTGCTGAACACAGCTTGCACGTTGATCCCAAGTCCCGGCCTGTGAAGCAGGGTTTGAGAAAAATGAAAGAGGAAAGGAGAAAGGCTATAGGATCAGAAATAGCTCGGCTCTTGGCAGCCGGCTTTATCATGGAGGTTTTTCACCCGAAATGGTTGGCAAATCCGGTTCTAGTGCTGAAAAAGAACAATGAATGGAGGATGTGCATAGATTACACGAGTCTCAACGAGCATTTTCCAAAGGACCCATTTGCCCTTCCAAGGATAGATCAGATCATAGATGCAGTGGCAGGAAGTGACCTATTATGCTTCTTAGATGCATATTCCGGGTATCACCAGATCAAACTCAAAAAGGAAGATTGGGAGAAAACATCGTTTATAACCCCCTTTGGAGCTTTTTGTTACAAAACTATGACCTTTGGGCTGAAGAATGCCGGCGCGACGTACCAACGGTGCATTCAGAAGTGCTTTGAGGATCAGATTGGACGCAACGTCCACGCCTATGTTGATGATGTGGTGATTAAAACAAGGAAAGCAGAAACGTTCATCGATGACCTAAAAGAGACATTCAAGAATCTGAGGAGATATCAGATTAAGCTTAACCCCACAAAGTGTGTATTTGGGGTTCCCGCAGGGAAGTTACTCGGTTTTATTGTTTCTGAGCGAGGGATTGAAGCAAACCCGGAAAAGATCAAGGCCATCCTGAGCTTGAAAAAGCCGGAAGGGCTGAAACACGTTCAGAAACTCACAGGATGCGTGGCAGCGTTAAGCCGGTTTATATCTAGGCTTGGAGAAAAAGCGATACCCTTATATCGACTCTTGAAGAAAACCGACAAATTTGTATGGGATCAAGAGGCGGACGAGGCATTTGAGGCTCTGAAAAAGCAACTATCCGAGGCACCGATTCTGGCAGCGCCGGGTCCTAAAGAGCCCATGCTGTTATACGTTGCGGCCGGGCCTCGGACAGTCAGCGCAGTGGTTGTGGTTGAGTGCAAGGAAGATGGGAAGGATCACCCGGTACAAAGGCCGGTTTACTATGTGAGTGAGGTCTTGTCGGAAGCAAAGCAGCGGTACCCGCATTGGCAAAAGCTAGTTTTTGGGGTCTTCATGGCCAGCCGGAAATTGAAGCCGTACTTTCAGGAACACCCCCTAACGGTGGTAAGTTCCATACCAATGGCAGATATTATCAGAAATTCAGATGCGACAGGCAGAATAGCCAAGTGGGCCATTGAGATGGGGGATTATCACATCAACTATGAGCCCCGGTCCGCAATCAAATCCCAGGCCTTAGTCGATTTTGTTAATGATTGGACTCACACAAGCATGCCCATAATGATGCCAAGTTCCGAGTCTTGGGTAATGCACTTCGATGGTTCCAAGCAATACGAGGGGTCAGGAGCTGGGGTGGTACTCACATCGCCAAAAGGAGATAAGTTGAGTTATGTGTTGCAAATTCACTTCGATTGCTCCAACAATGTGGCCGAGTATGAGGCCCTGTTACATGGACTACGGGTAGCAAAGGAAATAAACATCAGGCGAATAAGGTGTTATGGAGTCTCGGATCTTGTGGTACAGCATGTCTCAGGAACCTGGGGCAGAAAGGATGCGACAATGGCAGCATATTGCAGAGAGGCGGACAGGGTAGCCGGGTCTTATTCCGGGTATCAAGTGGAGCACATTGATAGGCGAAAGAACAAGGCAGCAGATGTGTCCCTATTACACTTAGCATAAACTCGGTTTGCAAGTTGTATTACACGATGTAACAAGCAGCAGGTTTCAGACGCACTCTTTTCCTATCCAGGGTACCTAAGGGGACTGGAGGGTTTTTAATGAGGCGGCATGCTGACCTAACCTTTTCATATCAATAAAGAGATGGTTAAACTATGATATCGTTTGTCTCCTATATTTTCGGTCAGTTTGTTTTGAGTTTCTGTATGTTTTATTGCACTCTATATCATGTAAGTATTTACTGTTTAGTTACAATGTACTAGGTTTAAAATTGCATATATAGGTCTTGGAGGCTGATTGCTTGAATAACACAGTTACAATCTCAGACCCGGCCATGATGCCATTAGGTTATGAGGACCGATTACTTGCAATAAGTACGGTTGCAATCTCATAACCGGACAATAGAGCCAAACTTTTTCTTGGTTTTTCTTGTTTAAGCTTGATGTGACTCGCAATAATGTGGCGTGTTTTGCTAACATATAAATACAATCAGTCATGATGCCCACTGGGACTTGCCTGACCCTGTTTTTATATGGTTACAACAACACCGAATATCCACGCGAAAGCCGGCTTACAACAAAGAGGATCAAAAGGGTCATCTAAACCACAAATTATGCGAAATAAAAGGCGATAGCCGGAAACTCACCATGTATTGAGCATAGCTTCAAAGTTCATAAATGAAACTATATAGTTTGGGCCTTAGCAAAAACAGGGAGTTTTCTTAAGCTACAAATCCCTAGACTCAGAAATTTGGGCCTTGGGGACTTGGGAATTTGAGAAAACAGCAAGCTGTCTAGCTAATGAGCTTAAAACCCAAAAGTCCGAGTCATGGGGACTTGGGGACTTAAGAAACAAAGTTCACCAAGCCAAAAATTCTTAAGACCCAAAAAACCGGGTCTTGGGGACTTGGAAGAAAACTTTGCGTTATCCCAAAACCCAAGAATCGGTATTTGTTGTAGAAAATGTAGAAAAGCAAAAATATGCAAGCATAAGGCAGAAAAGTGCATACCAAAATGGATGACCAAAAGGGCCATCAAAGCCATAGAAGTTTAAACGTATTACAAACCAAGGGAGTAGTATCAAAAGTGCACAGGCGCACTATCAAATAAACAAGTGTAGCAGGCATATTACAAAATGCCTATTGTCCGAATGAGTGTTTGCTGGTGAAAATGATAAACATTACTCGGTGTCCATAGCCGAGTCATCAACGGTGGTCTTGGCAGCCGGGTCTTCGGTATTCTCCTCTGCAGTTTTCCCTGCCTCTGTGTCCGGGTCAACTGCGGAATCAGCACGAGCGGGAGGAGGGACAACTGGACTCGATGATGTTGGTGCAGAGTTGGCCTCGGCTTTCTTCTTGGCAACCTCTTCCTTGTACCGAGTCAGCATATCAAAAGGAGCAGGGAAAGCAGAGGGTACTGGCTTATCTTCAGCATTGTACGGAGGGGTAAGCTTGTTTACATCGAGCTTCTCGGCAATCAAGCTGGCCGAGTGACGAATCTGAGTGTGGAGGACTTTGAAGTCCTTTGCCGAGAACTTCGAGCCATCAGTATTAAATTCAGGAAATCCGTTCACAAGCGTTGCCGGCTCAAGTTTCGGATAGTAGGCTTTGGCCAACGCAAGGCCACGGATCACCCCAACTCGGCACGCCGAGCGTTTCCAAAGATCGATCCAGGCAGGGATTGTCGAGTATGCTTCAAGCATTTGGGATACGCCGCCATAAGTGCCGGTCCACTTCACAGCTTCGAGGGTCCACTTTGTCCCCACCGAGAATTGCCAGATAATAGCCTTAGATGTCTTCAGCTTCTCGATATCATCATGTTCCTCGGCATCTTCACCCGGACCTGCAGAACAAAAAGAAAAGCAAGGTGGTGAGACTCGGGTTAAAGACCCTATAAAATGAGAAATTTGAGTGATAATCAGGAGGTTAAATGTGCTTTACCAACGATGGATTTATAAGTATCGGCAATAAAGGTCGAGAGTTTCTTCAAAAGCCCCTCAGCGTTATGAAGTTTCTTCTTGTACTTCTTGCACTCCTTAGAAATATCCTTGACCTTGGCCTCCATCTCTTCACGAAGTTTGGTCTCAACCTGCAGGAGTTCGTTGGTTTTTGCCAACATCTCATCCGTCTGGGTCACATAAACCTGAAAAAAGACAAGAAAACATCAGTCGGCAGTAGGACAAAGTTGCACACGAACGGTTATATAGCTACAAAAAGTACCGAGCAAACTGATGACAGTTCACCCGGAACTTGGGGACTAGGATGAGTATGTACATAGTATTAGTTAAAGCTACCTGATGCTCAGCTGCCAGAGACTCGACGATATGTTTTTCAGTTGCTTTCAGGGAGTAGTACTCCTCCAACACCTTTTCAAAGTCAAGGCCGTTGAGAGCCGGCCTGGAAGAGCTAGGGTTTTGGTTACCCGGTGGTGGGGTCGCCTCCTGTTTCAGCGGGCCGACTCTGGTTGCCTGGGTCTTGGGAGCAGGAGATGCCCTTCGCGTCCCAATAAACTCGACGTCTAGGTCAGTCAAGTGATGCGTGGGTGGAGGAGACTCGGTCCTGGGAATGGCCATATCTTCCGTCTCTTGCTCTTCAACAAATGGGGGCTTAGTGGCGCTCTCCGGGTCTTCCATAGCCGGGTTATCAACAGGGGTTTCCTCTTGGTCACTAAGTGTAACCTTGGCTCTGAGGAAAGGAAAACAAAAAGTTAGCGAGCAATAAAGGGGAAATGCGGAAACTAAAAGACATTGGCAAATAAGGTATGCGAATTACCCGGTATTCACGACAAAGTCGCTTGGAAGATCATTACTGGACCCGGAAGACACTGATAAAGAATCGGATAGTGAGACTCGGAGTTGTCCGGCTAACGGATGATTTGGAGATGGATATTTTCGAGGAATGTAGGCAGAATAAGTTGAAGGAGTACCGGCTCGGCGAGCGGGCGACATAGGGATCCCGGGATTGAGGGGATCATCACCAGGAGAAGTCCGGGTTGCCCGTCGCTTGGCTGGGACCGTGTCCTTCAGAGATGATGTAGTGGTTAGATACCTGTCAAGTTTGCACATATTGGCATAGGAGTACGGCTCTGAGTTCATGGAGGAGTACGACACCTTGAAGGTAACTCCTCTGGGTTTCCGCTTTTGGCCAACCTCAATTTCCAGCTCTGCCTCGGTCTCCTCCGATTGAGAGACGTCCTTATCAGCTAGCGCTGGTGATTGTGGGGCATTGTCGGAAGGAGGAGAATTTTGGTCTAATAGATTAACAAAGTATCTATTGAGTAATGACTCGGAATTACCTTCATCGCTGTCAGTCGGTTCCTCCTCCTCCTCCGAGTTTTCAGAAGGGGGAGGGGTGACAATCTTCCAAAAGGAATCGGTTTCCTGGGTGAAAAACAACGGACAAAAGTTAGTAGGTGTACAAAAGAAAGATCAGTCGGTATAGAAGGTGATAGTTGGTTCTTACTGGAGGAGCCGGGTTAGAGCGCGTAAAGGGGCCGAGTCCGGAGATGCTCTTAATGACATCAACTTTCTCGGCCAATAAGTTCTTCATGGCCTTATTTACATCTGCGGCCGGGTATGATTTCTCCGAGTATCGGAGAGAATCGGTAAGGTGGCCGGAATACTCGCAGATGAGCTTTGGGCGTATGCTATTTGGCTGGATCCGGCAACTGATCCAGGTTTTGATTAAGTTTAGCCCGATGAAACCCTGGGCCGCTAACACGGCAAGTTTGTGAAGGAGGGGCTGGATAGATTGTCTATCGGCCTCGGACGCGAAAGAGCTAAGATTATCGGAAAGAGATAAAGTTTCGACAGAGAAACCCGGCAAAGGCTTTCGGCCGGGTGTGGATGTGTCTTGGCAGTAGAAAAAGGTCTTCTGCCAGTGCTTCACATGTGTGTGAAGGCTGAGAGTTGGCATCAGAGAGTTTTTACGTCTCTGAATGGAACCCCCCCCCCACAGACGAGGAGGGGCCCGTCCGTGCTCTCCTGGCAGGGCTTGCACTGAAATAACTCCAAAAACAAAGCAAGGTTTGGGGGAATGCAGAGATAGGATTCACAAAGAAATAGGAAGTGGCAAATGTTTAAGATCGAGTTTGGACCAATGTCAAAAACTCGAAGCTTGTAGTGGTCAAGAAGATCGCGGAAAAAGGGGTGACCCGGGGGGCGGAAACCCCGGATCACGTGCTCAAGGAAGACAACTACCTCACTTGGACCGGGTGAAGGCCGGGTCTCCTCCCCAGGCGCCCTCCAGTGGATTTCCTACTCTGCGGGTAGGACCCCAGACTCGGCTATCTCTAAAAGTTTTGCTTTAGTGACGGTGGATCTGGCCCAGTTGGCCGAGATTGATTGACCCGACTTTTGCTTTAAAGCCGGGTTTTTTCCCTTGAGCTTGGCGCTAGCCTTGGGAGCCATGGAAATGGATCTAAACAAAATTGAGTACGAATAAGTATGGATCTATAGTTTGGAAAAATGCATCTAATTATAAGAGCAATGGAAGGAATATATAGGCTAGATGGAAAAATGCATCTAAGATGAACATTGACTTGAGATTGGAAAAAGTGGATACCTAGATCTAAAAGTTAATGGAACTTACCAGAGCGGTGGCGGAGCGAAGTTTAGCGCGCGGTGGCGGCGGTCCGTTAACGGAGGCGTGCGCGG
Organism: Alopecurus myosuroides; assembly: GCA_028641055.1. Classification (NCBI taxonomy): domain Eukaryota; kingdom Viridiplantae; phylum Streptophyta; class Magnoliopsida; order Poales; family Poaceae; genus Alopecurus; species Alopecurus myosuroides. The sequence continues at coordinate 453,861,493 of CM054057.1, read as the reverse complement.
CGGCGGCAGCTCGCAGACGGCGGCGTGCGCGGCGGCGGCGATTCGTTGACGGAGACGAGCTACCCCGCGAGCTCCAATGGCGCCGACGGAGGCGCGGATAGAGGTGCGGATGGAGGCGCAGGTGGAGATGCGGGCGGCGGCCAGCGACGAGCTTGGCGGCGCACGTGGGTGAGTCCGGTGGCTAGGGCTCGCCTTTGCGATTTTGGGCGCAAGAGTGAGCGGGAGGAAGAAGATGAAGTGAAAATGGCGTTTGGATTTTTAGGGTTCCCCCTGGGCCTATTTATAGGCGCAGGGAAAACCCTAGGTTCCGAACGGTAAAGTTGAGCTATTTTCGGGAGGATTTGATCCGGCCCGTGAATTTGGGGATAAAAATCTTGGTGATTATCGTGTGAAATCCGGATCAATCAAATTGGATGAGAGAGTCGGATTTGAGACGTCGTTACTCGGACTAGCCGATAGAGGAATGGAGGCCGGGTTATATTATGATTCCTTGGAGTGTTAACCCGGGAAATGATACCTTGGCTCGAATGAAACTGGGTTATTATATGGACCGCCCAAAGAGCAGGCCTGGCTATAGTTAAAGCAATCTAACCCGGTATGTTATGGATATGAATGTTTATTGTTTTGCAGGGAATAGCGTGTGCTTCATGGTTGATCCCAAGACGCCCAAGCTATTCTGGGGACTACTGTTGGGGGGATGATAACCCGGTAGGCCCATGCCTGGGCGAAACCCGGCCAGAAGGAAAACACATGAGACCCGGCCCAAGGTGGAGGAGATTCTACAAGGCCTAAAAGGGAGCACGGATCTTGTAGTCCGTGCCTTGGGGGCCACGATTAGGAAACCTAGGGTTATATGTGGATTCCGGGTGTGCCTTGTATAGAAAGCCAGAGAGCCGGGTAATATATAAACCGGCTCCTGGAACAGAGAAACCAGAGTTTTCCAGATATTCGAGTATTCTAGTAATACGAGGGTTGATATTTGTAACCCTAGATCGGAGTCTCGGCGATATTGCAGCCCGAGCTACCAGATCACCAGTCAATATGATTTCCCCTGAGTAAACCCTCTCCCAAACACCAGAGTCGATTTGCCCCAAACTAAGTTACCCCTGATAACGTCTGCCGTGATTATCCCACGACATTGGGGGAGATTGAAGTTACTAATGCTCAAATGCCCCATTCATGAGCTCCCTAGTAATATTGTTATTAATAATTTCTATGCAAGGCTTTCTCTTCATGGTAAGGATTTATTGGATGCTTCTTGTTCTGGATCATTTACACGTATGAAGGATGAAGCTAAATGGGATCTTCTTGACCGTATTCAAGAAAACACTGAAGGATGGGATAATGACAAAGGTAGAAAGTCATGTATAAATTATGATTATGAATGCATTAAAACTTTTATGTCATCCGATGATTTTCATAATGTTAGTATTGTTTATGGTCTTGATTCTCAAGTTGTTGCAAACTTATATAAGGCTTTTGCTTATTATATTGATATTCCCAAAAAGGAATGGAATAAGTACCATGCACCTTATAAATATATTATTAATTGTGTTCCTGCTAGAGATATAGAAGTTCATACTGTTGATTCTATTGTGCATGAACCTTATATTGGGAAAATGTCATTCCCTACTAAGGTAAACTAACATTGTATGTTAGCTAGTGTGGTTAATAAAAGTGCAAGGAAACTGGTAGAACCCGAGGAACGAATAACTGTAGAACCTACAGTAGCAATAGTAAAGGACCTTGTTTCTGAAAATGTAGAAGAGGGACACATTATATTTTGTGAAGATGCTTCTAATATTGTCTCTCATCCTAGTAAATCTAGGAAACCTAGTGTTCCTGTGCTATCTGTTAGGATAAGTGATCATTGCTATTATGGTTTGTGTGACATTGGTGCTAGTTCTAGTGCTATTCCTTATGAGATTTATAAATAAATCATGCATGAAATTGGTTCTTGTGAACTTGAAGACATTGATGTGATTATTCAACTTGCTAATAGGGAAACTATTTCTCCGATTGGTATTGTTAGAGATGTGGAGGTCTTATGTGGTAAAACTAAATATCCTAGTGATTTTCTAGTACTAGGCACTTCTGCTAGTGATACTTGTCCTATTATATTTGGTAGACCTTTCTTACACACTTGTGGTGCTGTTATAAATTGTAAAAAGGAGAAAATCATTACAAAGTTTGATGTAGAGTCTTATGAATTTAATTTCTCCAAATTTGCTAAAGCACCTTATGAAGCTGAATTACCTAATGAGAATTATAGAGTTGAACAATTGGCTGCTATTGCTCTTTCTCCTAACAATCCTTTGCAGCAATACATGGAAGACCACGAAAGTGATGTCTTTATGGAAGAAAGAAATGAAATTGACGAGATTTTCCTACATCAGCGAGCGATGCTGAAACATAATTTACCGGTGGAAGACTTGGGTACCACATTACCACCCAAGGAGGATCCTATTTTTGATTTAAAGCCTTTGCCTGACAATCTTAAATATTCTCATATTGATGATAAGAAATTATATCCTGTTATTATTAGTAATAAACTTTTTGGTAAAGAAGAGGAGAGATTATTGGGAATATTGAGGAAACACGGAGGTGTTATTGGTTATACTCTTGATGATTTGAAGGAGATTTCTCCTACTATATGTCAGCATTCTATTAATATTGAACCTGATGCAAAGCCAGTTGTTGAACATAGCCATTTAAATCCTAAGATGAAGGATGTGGTAAGAAATGACGTATTAAAACTCCTTGATGCTGGTATTATTTATCTTATTGCTGATAGTAGATGGGTTAGTCCTGTGCATTGTGTCCCTAAGAAAGGAGGGATGACTGTTGTGCCAAATGAAAATAATGAACTTATTCCTCAAAGAGTAGTGGTTGGTTATAGGATGTGTATTGATTTTAGGAAAGTTAATAAGGTTACTAAGAAAGATCATTATCCTTTGCCTTTTATTGATCAAATGTTAGAGAGGTTGTCTAGGAAAACTCATTTCTGCTTTCTTGATGGTTATTCTGGGTTCTCTCAAATTGTTGTTAGAAATCCTGATCAAGAGAAAACAACTTTGACTTGTCCTTATGGAACCTATGCTTTTAGACGTATGCCTTTTGGTTTATGTAATGCTCCTGCTACTTTTCAAAGATGCATGTCTGCTATCTTTCATGGTTTTTGTGAAGAAATTGTGGAAGTCTTCATGGATGATTTCTCCGTCTATGGAACTTCTTTTGATAATTGTTTGCAGAATCTTGATAAAGTTTTGCAAAGATGTGAGGAGACTACTATTGTTCTTAATTGGGAGAAATGCCACTTTATGGTAAATGAAGGAATTGTACTTGGACATAATTTTTTTGAAAGAGGTATTGAAGTTGATAGAGCTAAAGTTGAAGCTATTGAGAAAATGCCCTGTCCCGGGGATGTCAAAGGTATTCGTAGTATTCTTGGTCATGCTGATTTCTATAGAAGGTTTATTAAAGATTTCTCTAAAATATCAAAGCCTCTTACTTATCTTCTTCAAAAATATGTACCTTTTGTATTTGATGAAGAATGTAAAGAAGCTTTTGAAATTTTAAAGAAGGCTTTAATATCTGCTCCCATTGTTCAATTCCCTGATTGAAATTTACCGTTTGAAATTATGTGTGATGCTAGTGATTATGTTGTAGGTGTTGTTCTTGGACAGAGGGTAGGTAAGAAGTTAAATGTTATTTATTATGCTAGTAAAAATCTTGATGCTGCTCAAAAGAATTATGCTACCACTGAAAAAGAGTTCCTAGCTGTAGTTTTTTCTTGTGATAAATTTAGGCAGTATATTGTTGATTCTAAAGTTACTATTCATACTGATCATGCCGCTATTAAGTACCTTACGGAAAAGAAAGTTGCTAAGCCTAGGCTTTTAGATGGGTGCTTCTCTTACAAGAGTTTGATTTACATATTGTGGATAGGAAGGGCGCTGAAAATCCTGTTGCTGATAATTTGTCTAGATTAGAAAATATCTCTGATGATCCTATTCCTGTTAATGATAGTTTTCCTAATGAACAGTTGGCTGCAATAAAAGTGAGCTCTCAAGAGAGTCCATGGTATGCTGATTATGCTAACTTTATTGCTTCCAAGTATTTGCATCCTACCTTTACAGCTCAGCAAAGAAGAAAATTCTTCTATGATTTGAGGCATAATTTTTGGTATGACCCACACTTATATAAATAAGGTGTTGGAGGTATTATGCGAAGATGTGTTCCTGAAAATGAACAACGAGAGATATTGAGAAAATGTCATAGTAGTGCTTATGGAGGACATCATGATGGAGATAGAATTGCACATAAGGTTCTACAATCAGGTTTTTATTGGCCTACTCTCTTTAAAGATGCTAGAAATTTTATTTTATCTTGTGATCAATGTCAAAGGGTTGGAAATATTTCTAGACGTAATGAAATGGCTATGCATTATTCTCTTGTTATTGAACCGTTTGATTGTTGGGGTTTTGACTTTATGGGTTGTTTCCCTCCTTCACAAGGCTACACTCATATTCTTGTTGCTGTTGATTATGTTACTAAATGGGTAGATGTTATACCTACTAAAAGTACTGATGGTGAAAACTCATTAAAAATGCTTAAAGCCATTATTTTTTCTAGGTTTGGTGTGCCTAGATATCTTATGACCGATGGGGGTTCTCATTTTATTCATGGTGGTTTTAGAAAGACTCTTGCTAAATATGATGTTAATCATAGAATTGCCTCACCCTATCATCCTCAAACTAGTGGGCAAGTAGAATTATCAAATAGAGAAATCAAATCTATCTTGCAAAAGACTGTTAACAAATCTAGAAAAAATTGGGCTAGTAAATTAAATGATGCTCTATGGGCTTATAGAACTGCTTATAATAATCCCATGGGCATGTCTCCTTATAAAATGGTTTATGGAAAAGCTTTTCACTTTCCCCTAGAATTAGAACACAAAGATTATTGGGCAGTGAGAGACCTTAATAGAAATTTGAAACTAGCTGGTGAGAAAAGGTTTTTTGACTTAAGTTCTTTAGATGAATGGAGAAGTGAAGCATATGAAAATGCTAAGCTCTTTAAAGAGAAAGTTAAAAGGTGGCATGATAAGAGGATTATTAAAAGAAAATTTCATGTTGGTGAGAAAGTGCTATTGTATAGGTCCCGTCTCAGATTTTTTTGCAGGAAAATTACTCTTAAGATGGGAAGGACCTTTTGTTATCGAAGAGGTATATCGTTCGGGGCAATTAAAATCGTTTCCCTTGAAGACAACACTTCACAAGTGGTGAACGACCAAAGACTCAGGCATTATATTTCTGGAGATCCCTATAATGAAAATGTTGATTGTATTCGAGCCATGATCCCGGAGGAATTTATTAAGAAGCATATTTCAGAAATTGCAGAGTCGGTTTTCGAATAGGTATCAGTTTTGGTAAGAAAACATTCGCGAAACATCTTCCAACTTTTATTTTTACTATTTTTGGAAAATGAGAAAAATTATGAGCGGAAACGAGGCGGAGACGGAGCCCGGAGGCTCTTCACCATGCCCAGACATGGGCCCACCCCTGGCCCCGCCTGGCTATGGTGAGGACGCCTCAGAGTCCGTCTGCGACCCGTTTTCACCCAGTACTTTCCTTTCGTTATGAAACTTTTTTCTATATAATCCCCCAGACCCCCCCCCCCCCGAGGTTCGTATATCGTTTTCTCGTCATGTTTTCGTTTTGAGTTGTTTTCCTGTCACGGGTTCGGAGTTTCTAGGTCAAGATGTCCTCCTTCGGCTCTAGCAATGAGGATTACGCTGCACGTCGTCTTCGACAAATCCAACAAGACATCAACGAGGGTGCTTTCACGGGATGGACGACAGAAGAAGAGATAGATGTAAGGAAGGAATACATGGTTAACAACTTGAGGGAAGGTATCCACAGGGTTGTGCCATGCCAACGAGCAAACCCACCTTTGTGGGATCCATTAACCGTCAGCGTCGCTACTCTCATAATGTGCAGGGGACCGTGCCTCAGATCCCCAACATATTTTCTATGTTAGTTGAAGCACACCGGGTCGCCGATCAATTCTGGGAACAATATCGTATTCTCAAGGCCGAGGTAGCATTTCTGGAGGCGGAAAACATTGAGCTTCATCGTGTCATCAAAGGCTTTCTGACTCCTCTCCAAATGATTCCACCGTCACCACCACCGAAGAAATAATTCTTCATTGGTTTTGGCATCCCCTCGGCTTGTTCCAAGCTTGGGGGTAGTGTCGCGGTATCACATCACTATCTTTCATCTTTTTACCTTTTCAGTAGAGTCATATCATGAGTAGAAAAGTTATCATATAGGATGGTTTGCAGTATGGAAGTATCTGTCTTTAGTTGGTTATCGTTGTATCCCTTGGTGTGAGTTTCCGGTTTGAAATATTAATGAGAAGTTTCATCATTTACTTTCTGCACACATTATTTTAGTTTTAAATTTCTGTCATATGGTTGAGCTTGTTGTTAGTATTTGGTGTCACTCTGGAGATCATCAAGTTAATCCAGTTGGTTTTGGCAAACTTAGCTTGGGTCAGTAGAAATAATATTTTGAGATGCTAGTATAAGAAAGAGGAATTTTCCTATTAGCTCATAAACTTAGTATTCAAAAGCTAAGATCGCTTGGGCTTTCAATGAAGATTGCATGATTGGTTTCATCATATGTATATTTTTTTTGTTTTCCCTCAACTCTTATGCTTGCTACCCAGCCTTGCTAGCCAAAAACCTTGTATTGAGTATGAGGTCTACTCGTGCATCCAAACCCTGAACCAAAAACTTGCCATTTGTGTCCACAATACCTACCTATACGTGGTATTTCACCACCACTCCAAGTAAATTGTTCGTGTGCTACCTTTAAAACCTTCAAAACTATTAAACCTGTTTTGTGCTCTTGTTTTAGCTCATGAGGAAGTAGTGTTAAATTTATTATGTCTTATTTCAAGCAAGGTTCTTCCCCCTTTCACCCAGATGAGTATTAAATTTGTGCTCGTCTTAATATTTCCGAGAGTTGGTACCAAATATCATGAAAAAAAATTATAATGGATGAAAGGCACTTCCCCATGGATTGATGATTGATTGGTCGGCACCCGAGGATTCGGTTAGCCATGGTTTGTGTAAGCAAAGGTGGGGAAGTGCCAATGATATGGAAAGGAGAAAAGGTATCAATGGAAACCGCTCTCAAAAGACCGACAACCTTGCTTAGTATGAGTCATGCTAAGTTTTTGTTGCCATTCGTTGACATAGACATACACCACTCTCAAACTTTATTTTCATTACCTCTGATTCATTTAAAAATGAAAAGCTCTAGCAAATGAGTGATCCCTGCTTCCCTCTGCGAAGGGCCTATCCTTTACTTTTATGTTGAGCCAGTAAACCCATTCCTTTCTGTCTCCAGCAAACATTTGAGTTGTTGTGATCTCACCATCTATATGTTGATTTATTCAATCATGTTTTCTATCCTTCTTTGTTTAGCACATGCTTTATTATTTGAATGAATATTACTTTGAAAGCTATGAATCACTGTAAAAGGACTGTTATAATTAAACATGTTAAGCTCTACAATATAAGCCTTGTTATGAACACTTCACCTAAGATAAGTATGATATCATTAAATGGTCTCTAACCAAGAACGAAGTTTGCCATCACCAATTTTGATTCTCTCTTTTGCATATTTGTTTTTTACTCCCATTACTAGTTTCAATTTAAGTTATATGGAGGAAGTTGCTGTCTATAATGATTGGTGCATAGATAAATGTGATGCTTCTTGTCCGTATTTTACTTATCGACTCTTCACTCCATAAACCTGTGGTCATGTTTACTGAGTTCAGTTTTGCTTGGGGACAAGTGAGGTCTAAGCTTGGGGGAGTTGATACGTCCATTTTGCATCACTATTTTATATCATAATTTGCTGTTATTTACTGATATATTTCATATTGGACCATGATACTTATCTTATTTCACCTATTTTGCATGTTTTCCAATAATTGGAGAGTTGAACCCCGGAGTCAGAATTCTGCTAGAAAACAGAGCGTCGGGATACCATATTCACGAAGATCAGAGCACCCCGGAAATCATCGGAAGGTTCCTATTTCACCTGAAGACGGAGAAAGCCAAAAGGGGAGCCGGAGGAGGGCCACCAAGGGCCCTCACCATGCCCAGGCGTGGGCCCACCTCTGGCCGCTCCTGGGGGTGGTGACGAGGCCCTAGCCTACCTCTGGCTTGCCCCTTTGACGTACATCCCCCGGGAACCCTAAGACACGGGGAATCATCAAGGAGTCTTTCCGCCGCCTCTTCGGGACAGAAAACAACAAAGAGAGAAAAGCTCTCCGGCAGGGAGAAATCTGCGGGGGGGATTCCGTCCCGGATGCGGGAAATCATCGCCATCGTCACCGTCATCGAGATGGACTTCATCGGGATCACCATCGTCATCATCATCATCATCTCCACCATCATCACCCTCAGCTCCACTCCGTTCCTCTGTAACATCTAGGGTTGCATCTTGTCTATTTCATAGGGGAAACTTTCCCGGTGTTGATTACTACTTGTAGTTGATACTATTGAGTGAAACCATTGGATTAGGTTTATGTCCAGATTGTTAATCACCATTATATCACCTCTGATCATGATCCATATTATTTCTTGTGAGTAGTTCGTGTTGTTCTTGAGGACATGGGAGAAGTCAAGTTGTTAGTAGTGAAGTAATGTTGAGTAATATTTAATGGTTTGATATTTAAGTTGTGGTGTTATTCTAGTGGTGTCATGTCAACGTCGACTACATGATACTTCACCATTTATGGGCCTAGGGGAATGCATCGTGTATTTGGCTACTAATTGTGGGGTTGACGGAGTGACATAAACCTAAACCCCCGCTAGGAAACCATTGCACAAGGGAGCGTAGGATCCCGGAGTTTAAAGTCGTGGTTAGATTTATTTCTTAATTACTTTCTTGTAGTTGCGGATGCTTGCAATGGGTATAATCGCAAGTATGTATTAGCCCGTGTGTCCTCGAGAACGTTTGTTAATCATAAATAAACCCACCGGCTTGTCCTTTGCTGAAGAAAGGATTGGGCCACTTGCTGCAATTATTATTACTACATTTTATTTACTCGCACTTTATTTATCTACAACCCCTACAAATTTATCTTTCAGTATTTACAGTTATTCCTTCATCGAAACTGTTTGTTGACACCTTCCGCTCCTCGTTGGGTTGTACACACTTATTTATCGAAAGTACTACGATACACCCCCTATATTTGTGGGTCAGCAGGGGCCGCAACCGCTCTTTGCAGGATGAAGACGACGTGTGGCGCATCATTGAAGAGCGGCGGTTATACGTGGGGGCAATCTCTCTGCCTTCCAACCCCACTCTTAACCCGATATCGGAGGGCAACTGCATGTGTGAAAACCCACCAGAAGTTGGAGGGAGAGCCCATGGGATATAGAGAGAGAAGAAGGAGAGGAAAACAGATGGCGAAACAAAGAAGCCAGAGAGAGGCATACCCATTATAACGTCCCACGAAAGATTAATTCCATACCAGACATGTAGGACGTAGGGATCCATCTCGCGATGGCCTGAATTTGGGTAAAAAGTTGCGTTCGTGTGCTGAGTGTCCGTTTCTCACCTTCCCCCATGTTCTACTACCAGAGAAGAGACGGTGCAAAAGTCTCCCTCGCCAACTTCTGAAAAAATCAGGGAGCTGGACGTCGGTCACTCTAGGTGTCCGCATTTCGACACGTGACATCTACAATGTTTTACAATCTTTATTTCAACCACTTCTACTGTTTGTTTTATCCTATAGATAGTTTAAAGAGCACCAACGAGAGTACGTGATCAAAGCTAAGAATAAAGGACCGTTTCCATAGCTCCACCATGGTTTGATACTCTTACTTCTAAACTAGATATAACAACCCTCTGCACTTGTAGGTATCAGTCACCAACATAATCCTTGAAGATGGCTTGTTGTTGGAGGTGTTTTTCTTGAAGAAAGGCTTCTTGCGAGCAATGTTTGATTCGTCCTTGGGAATAAGATTTCCTCCATGGTTTTCTCTATTCTCGTAAGGACATACTGCAATGAAGTGATATTTTTCTTTACAATTGAAGCAAGACCTCACTCTTGGAGATCCTTCCTTGACACCACTTGACTTGGTATTTTCCTCTACATAAGACTTGGCCTTCGTGGGATTCTTCCAAAAACTTCCTTGCCTCAAGAGCCAAGTAATATTTAACTGTATCGTACGCTTTGGATTTTAGAGTATCCACATACTCTTCCAAGTCAACCTCGTCTTATTGATTCACCACTTTCTTCACAAATTTGGCCTTCAAAGTAAGAGAGGCTCCTCTGTGCATTCCAATAGCACGAGCACGAGAGTCTTCAACAAGCTTGGCAGCTACTTGGAATGATGTCATTTATTGTATAACTTCATTGGAGGACATGAGATGGTAGTTGTGTCTTCCTTGGAGACTCTTAAAGTCAACAGGGTCAAAAGGGATGAGAGAACTCACATACTTCCTCTTGATCCAAGTATCATAAAAAATGTGTGGCACAGAGGCCACTAAAAGAAGTAGCAATGGTCTTGAGCCTTTGATACATGTCTTCATGGTTTTCACCACCAATCATATAGAACCCTTTGGCCTCATTTTTTAAGGTATCAAACCAATTTATCTTCATACTCTCATTTCCAACAAACATGATGATAAGAGCATCCCATGTTTCTTTGGCGGTGGAGAACTGCTGAATGTGTGGCAAGACCTTTTCTCCCATGTCTTGCTGGAGCATGTGAAAAGCCATGACATTGAGTCGACAATCAACCACCTCTCTTCTTGTCAACTTGATGGGATCAACTAACTCGTATCCAACTTCAATGATTCTCCATAGATCAATGCATGAACTATTCAAATGAGATTTAATCAAATATTTCCATTAAGACAAAGGAAATGCATGAATCTTAGGTGGCTCACCTCTATTGTTTATATGAGGGTGTGGAATAGGTGGGTTGGGTGAGTACCAATGAGGTACCTCATGGTATTACTCCTTCCCGTTTTTAGTTTTAGGGGGGTCATCATCTTTACGTTGTTCATACCCTTCCTTTTCCTTGGAGGTGGACACCTCCGGAGTAGGAGAGGGCACGTTGTCCTTGACTTTCATAAATTACGCAAGCATGTCACACATCTTATTCAGGCTTCCATGGAAGAATCAAGGATATTTCCATGTTCTTGAGATCCTCCATGGTAGTCGAAGTGCAGTGCACACTAGCCGTCTCCCTTTTGGTACCCATACTTTTTTGGGCTGTTAAGCCCTAAATAAAGAGCCAAGGCTCTCATACCAACTGAAAGGATGGTATGGGCACCTGAGTGGGGGGAGGGAATAGGTGCTCCTTCCAAATTTTTATACTTTTTTATTGAGGCTTGCCACAAAGGTAAATTCTCTAGATATGCAACTAACATGAATTTACCTATATTACAAGGATCACACTAAGCAAGAAACAATCACAAAATAAAAGCTAAAGGATAGAAGGAACCACAGTGGAAGCACACGGAGACAAGGATGTATTCCCGAGTTCCTCCTTTTTAGAGTAGTATGTCTCATTGGAGGGATGTGAGCTTCGCCACAAAGACTTTCTGAACGTCAATAAGCGCTAACCCTATTCTTCGATGAACTTCGCCAAAAACTCCTAATTTACCTTCCACTATTAGAATCCTTCAAGGTGGAATCGGGAGCCTTTACAATGAGGTTGGGGAACACACTCACAAATGAATTAGGGGGTTCCCAAAATCACAACGAATATGTTACAATAAACACAAGTAAGTAACAAAATTCCTAGGTTTCCCAGAAGGAAACCCTAGGCTCAAATCTCTCAAGTGAATGAGGGGGAAATTCAAATCGCCTTGGTGAAGATGTAGATCTTGTCTTTCTCCTTCAATCCTCGAAAGATCAACACATTCGGGTGGGTGGAGGAGATCTTTTCACTTTAGTGGGATCAACAATGATGGACTCTCTTTTCTGGTCGAACTACACTTCTCAAGGTAGAATAAGCCTTTATATAGTGGCTCCCAGAAATGTAGTCGTTGTAGGCAACCAACACCGGAGTCTCCGTCGTACCCGGAGTATCCGGACATTTTTTTGGTCCGAATTTTCCGGCCTGGCTGGAGACTTCCAAAGTCTTTCGGCTTACTTTGACCATACTTGGGAGGGGGCATCAGATCCGCACAACAACTCATAGTGATTGCCCCAGCTCCACAAATATTTAGGGCCGGAGTATCCGGGCGCCCTTAGTCAGGAGTCTCCCGTGTTTTCACACTCGAGTCTCTAGTCTTGGGACCCCGGAGTCTCCGGTCTGTTTCCTGCAACCCTAACAATACATGACTAACAATCTTCGATATTTTATCCTTTTTGAGTGACTTGCCACCATCTTGTGCTAAACCTTGTATTGTCTTTGATAGACCTTGAAATACTTAGCACACGGTTAGAAGATACTTATGGTGTTAACAAACACGTAAAACTAATTAGGGATAGAAATGCCCTTTCAACTTGGAGATGTAATAATAACTAAATATTATTGTCTCTAGGGCATATCTCCAACATTAACGAGATTGTCTACGAGACTTGACAAAGTATTATAATGGTGTGTTTATGTTTCTACACATGCGTATTGGTTTTCCTCTCAACCTCACATTCAGTGTGCATAGCAATTATAGCATAAAAACATAATACTTTAATCATGAAACATATGTATATTATTGTCTGTTACACATCGGGTGATGATGTGAAGAGAATCCACAATCCTTACTCGGTTTGCCAAGACAGAAAGATCCATTGGAAAGAGACAAGCAATAGAAAAGGGGAAGAAGTCCGGAGATGATGACATAAAGAAAGCTATGAGCGATATTGTTGCAAGGAAGGAATCAAACGAGGAGAGGGGGTTGTGTAGGAGGAAATAGTTGGCGACCAAGGAGAGGTGGTCCGTGGCCAAGGAGAGGAGGGTGGCATTGGGGGAGAAGAATATGGCCATGGAAGAAAATTCCCGACTCATGGAGTATGAGAGAAATCTCTTCTTTATGGACACATCCAACCTCGATGAAAAGTAAAAGGAATACATAAACCCTTGTCGTGATCAAGTCTTTTCTCAAAAAAAGAATGATGAGAAATTACATGAATTCATACATGAGAGGTGCTAACATGTGAGGCGTGGGTGGTACCACGGGTGGCATGGGAGCACCTATGGAGGCATGGAGCACCTCCGGGTTTATGAAGGCATGGGTGCCATGGGAGCACTTCCGAGTGACTATGGAGGAAGAGGCAGGGTGGCATGAGTTACACGAGAGGAAAGGGAGCAGCTATGGGTGCATATGGAGGCATGGAGCACCTCCAGGTTAATGAAGGCATGGGTGCCATGGGAGCACTTCCGAGTGACTATGGAGGAATGGGCAGCATGTGTTTACCTCCAAGTGGCTATTGAGGCATGTGAGCAACTTAAAGTGGCTATGGAGGCATGGGTGGGATGAGTGCACCTCCGGTGGCATTGGAGCACCTCCGGGTGGATTCATGGCTTCCATGATAGCGCCCATGTCTTCTATGAATGATGGTTTCCGAGATTTCACGGTGCATGCCACTAATGCAAACACCATCCTAGTATCTTGAAGATGAACTTTATTGTCACGAACTCGGTTGTGTCGAATCTCTTTTGAACTATACCGTGCATTTGAAATATGCTAGGTTGGATGCTATATGTTGTGTTTTGAATTGTCCATGGATTATTTGGATTATATTTGAGATGTGTTTGTTTGATGTTTGGCAAGCAACCGGTCACACGCGCTGCATTTTATGGCACCTGGTGAAGCGTGCTTTTCCGTGCAAAGTACCTTACAGCGCTTGGAATTGTTGTCGCTGCAGCACGCGCTAAAATAGCAAAACCGGGGTCGAAAAACTTTTTTTGGGTTGGTTTTGATTTTTTTTTTTTGAAATAGGGCCATTTTTTTATGAAGTTTTCTGACAGGGTCAAGCACCAGATGGGTACACGTCACGGATGACATGAGCAGATGGGCCTATCGGTGGCCGGTGGATGGATATCGAAAACCAGTTTACCTCCACGTAGACATAGGACGACAATCCACGGCGCCCTGAGACACCATGGTACAGGTGTGTGTGTTTTGTCTGAAAACGGACGCATTATGAACGCACTAAAGATCCTTAGGAGGACAATCCGCGGCGCCGTGGGATTACCATGGTACACGAGTGTGTGTTTTGTCTGAAAACCCACACAGATCCTTCTAGGAAAAACGCAACGGCTACCCGGTGCTGTCGTCAATGCTTACGTCGTCCGGCGCCCACAGATTAGAGAGACTGACCGGGTCTCGCGCCGATCTGGAGTACAGTACTACAGTACCTAGTACGAGAGTACGAGACCTCATGTAAGAAGCGTTTGCGGAATGCGGAATGTAGGCACACGCAGACGCCGTACGTGGCAGGTCGCTTTTGGTTAGAGGGTGGGTGACTGACTAACAGTAACAGCTGAGGCTGGCTCTAGCGGCCTCATCGGTCGGGTTACGACATCAGGCCTCGGACTCATCTCACACCGCTACACGTGCGCTCACCTGTTTTTTGAACATAATCACCTGAGCTTCCAAGCACGATTTTTTTACAAATATAGCCCCCCACCGAATCTTATAGCCAAAACTAGCCCCCTCCCAATTTTATTGATGGAAGTAACCTGGCGGGAGGAAAGAAGGTACTTTCCGCCAATACAGTTGTCGGGAAGTCACTTTCCGCCGTATAGGATGGCGGAAGATGGCCGCAACAATGCCACCTGTACAAGCTCAAAGTGACTTTCCGCCTACTGGTTTGGCGGGAAGTGGCTTTCCGCCGGATGAGCTGGCGGGTAGTGACACGTGTAGCCTTTTGTACTTCCGCCGGTCTAGTTTTGACAATAAAACTCGAAGGGGGTTAGGGCATCTCCAGCCGTCCCCTCAGAGCCCCCAAGGGGGCCTTTTCGCGGCGGAAGCGGCGAATAGCGCCGTTTCTTCACCACTCGGCCCCCCGAGAGGCCCAAATAGCGCCGTTTCGGCGCTATTTCGCGCCGCGGCACCCAGGCCAAACCCAGCCCGCTGGGTTCGGCCTGGGGGGCGAAACTGCGCGGCCGCGCGCGTGGGCCAGCTTTGTCAGCGACGCGACGAGAAAAGCGCGGGAACAGAACCGCCCCGTGATCATCTTCTCGGCTCGCGCGTCGGTCAAAGGCTGCCGTCGTTTATGGCTTTGCGGCCGCCCAGTGCATGCGCCCGTTCAAAGGCTGCCGGCGTAATGGCGTAGCGGGCGGCAGCGAGGGGACGCGCCGCAGTAAATGCCCGGCCGCCTATAAAATCCCCCCCGCCGCTCACCGCGCTCGCCATTCTTCCACCGGCGACTCCCTCTTCTCTTCTTCCTCTCGGCGCTCTCCTCCCCCCGTTCTCCCACGCAAATGGCCAGCCACAAGGACGGCGCAGCGGCCAACGGGTTCCCCCGCCGCAACCTTCGCCGGGGCGAGGCGGTGGCGCTGTACCGCGCGGGCTACCCGTGCCCGCCGGACGTGCGCCTCCCGAGCTCCGCCGCTGGGCGCTCAGCAGCGGAGGGGTGCCCGTTCCTCCCCTCCCCAACACCGACGACGAGTTCCGGCGCGCCATTCGCGAGGCGCGCGACGCCATGGCGGAGCCCGCCCGCTTCCCGGAGGCGGGCGTGGACGAGTTCTGGTGGCAGCACTTCATCAGCCGCCGCGAGAGGGAGCTCGCCTCTCTCAACGACAACGGGCCGGTCGACGGCTGCTTCAACGCCAACGGGCGTCGCCGTTGGTGGAGCGTCCCCAACAGGACCATCGAGGCCGTCCTCGACCACATCCACGCCGGCGACCAGCCGCGCCTGGAGATGCCGCCCCGGCAGGCCCAGCCGTGGGCAGCGCGCCGGACGGGAGCCTCCTCGTCGTCGGCGACGTCGAGCTCCTCCGGCGCCCAATCCCTCTCTACCTCCCCCCCTTTCTGAACACCGGGGCGCCCTCCGCATCGGCGAGCCACGCTTCGAACGCGTGGTTCGCCCGAAGACCGAGGACGCCGGCAACGACGAGGACGAGTGGCCCGACCAGAAGGTCGCGGAGCAGCTGTCCCTGGACACGCTCCAGCCGCTCGACGCCGAAGCCGCGGCGACATGGAGCCTCCAGGAGAGCACCGCGGCCGAGCTGGAGCTCCAGCGCCGCCTCCTAGCGGAGGCCGAGAAGCGTAAGGAGACGCGCGACTGAGAGGCCGCCGCCAACGCGGCCCGCCACCGCGTCCCGCCCCCGCCGTCGAAGAAGGAGAACGTCTACATCGTCCTCGACCCCGACACCGACGAGGACGACGAGATCCAGCAAGCCCTCGCGGCGAGCAGGTGGGGCGGCTGCGGCGACGCCGGTCATGGGACCAGCAAGCGCCCCGACGGCCCCAAGGACGACGACGACGACGACGACGGCGGCGACTACAGCCAGGCCATCGCCGCCAGCCTCGGCCTTCTTTAGATTTTCTAGGCTAGTTTAGTTTAAATTTCCGTACTAGTTTTTAAATTCGCGCCGAATATGTACGCACTTCGCCAAATTCAATAAAAATCGTCTACTTTCAAATTGCGTTTTGTTTGGGCCGAATCATGGGCTCAGGGAGCGACTGGGAAGCCTGCCCTCCCAGGTTCCAGAATAGCGCCGCTTAGCGCCGCGGCGGCCCCAAAACGACGGCGTTTTGGGCCCTGGGGATCAGTCGCCCTTAGTTTTGACAATAAAATTCGGCACGGGTTCATATTTGTAAAAAAAAAACTCAAAGCACTTGGGTAGCGGCGGCGGTCAGTGCCGCGCGCACCGACTTTCTGCGCGATTGTTTCGAACGAGTTGGCTCCACAGCTTGCGGCGTTGCGGCCGCGGCACCACCGGTGCACTCCTCCCTTCCCCGTCTCTGCATGCAGGTGGGAGCGTTCATGGGGCAGAGTGGACTGGACTCTCCGTGTAGGTAGCGTGGTTCGGAAAAAACGCACGGCACGGGCATGGCGAACGCGACTAGACCTTCATCCCCTTTTGCGGTTGAGCGAGAATTTGTTGGATACACTCCTGTTTCTATCAGCATGGCAGGCAGGAACCGGACGGCCCTAATAGGTCATCTGTAGCATGAACATGTACGAAGCATCGAGTGCGGCTTACGTGTCAACGCTCAATGGCTAGGAACGTCAGGGTGTACGTGAACGCCTGTACTATCTTCTTAGGTTGGTCAGCTAAAAAAGCAATGCGAGGTTGCCATCACCCTGGCCCCCAGACCATGAAACAGTTGGGTGCCGTGCATATACAGTAGGTCATCGGAAGAAACACAACGGACAATAAAATACCTCGGACGACACTAGGAGATTCCTCGTAGCAACACCTCGGACGACACGGCATACTGCAGGGCATAAAAAAGTACTAGTAGCGCCCTCGTCGTCCCCGCTGCCGCGTGCATTGGACGTGGCCGTTCCGGCGTCCAGGTTCACATGCGCTGGCTCCACTGTCCTCACGCCATATCCATCCATCCTATGGTTCACACTCCCTGCCTATTCCGTGACGTGGGTTCCCCGTCGACTTGGACCGGATAGAGATTAATCAACTTTGCGTCCCGTGTCCACCTCGCCGCTGGATTAACGCCGACGCGAGTTTCACGCTCACGGGCGCTTTCCTGTTCCGTGCGACGCGCGAGCGACGGCACGGTCGACCAGCTTTGCTTGGCTACCTGACAAACGGGCCGAAATGGAAAGCTACGTACGCGCGGAGGAGGCGACGGCGAGATTTGGCGCGTGGCCACGATGTTGAGCGCAATGCATGGGGCGTAGCGCGGTGGCGATCCCGTCCGCGGTCCACCCGGAAAACCGAAAAGGACCTGCCCTTGTCGCCGTCGATCTGGTGCGTGGTGCGCTCGACAGCGATGGGTCCCATGACGCCACCGTGACGGCCGCCTTACGTACGTGCTCGACCTCCTACGTACAGGCAGACTCGTGGCGACAGAAAGGAGGCCACTGAGAAATGCAAAGGTGTACTACTGTAGTGTGATCGAAATGGCTGGCAGGAAAAGCAGATCGCTCTTTATGATTTTTCCTCTTTTTCTGAAATTGCGGATTCATTCGTCTTTCGCAAGAGCATCCTTAAAGCAAATACTTTAGCTCCTTTTCTTTTTCATCTAACAAGGTATCGTGTCAGCTTCATTTGTGTGTACGTACATTTCTTCCTTTGTTTTCACCAAGGCTAACAAGAAAATCCTATGTTGTATCAGAGAATTAGGCAAGAGCATACGCAAAAGGAAAACGCTTAGCATGAGGCGGGGGATCGCTCGCGCCCCGTCCTCCGCCTTAATCGTGCGCCTCGCGTCCATTTCCACCGCGGAAGGAAACGAGGCAAGCAGGTCCACTTCCTTTTCCCCTCGCCGCACCGTTCTTCTCTCGTTTTCCACCCTCCTTTTTCCTCTTCCCATCTTCTCCTCCATAACTCCACCAAGCTTTCGGTCCGGGCTCCCTTTTTTCCACCGCCGGTGCTACAAATCAGAGGGAGCATCTTAGAATGCTAGTCACATGCTGCTGAAAGGGGAGATACCGGAAGTTAGACATCGCGTGGAAGCTGTAGATTCCAGCGGCCGGAGCTACAAGCAACGACATTCGTTATTACAGAAGCCCCTGCCGGCGGATCTCCAAGCGTCAAGAGACGCTGCTACAAGCCGCTGCCGTCGTTGCTACAAAAGGCGAACGATGGTGCTACTAGGCGTTGCTGGTGTTGGTCTAGGTGCGAGCGACGCTGCTACGGGCCGCTGCAGTAGTTGCTACAAAAAGGTAAACGACTGTGCTACAAGGTGCCGCCGTCGTTGCTCCAAGCGGCGAGCGGCGCTGCTACAAACCGCTTCCGGAGTTGCTACAGACGGGCATGCGGCGAGCGAACGGAGGTGCTACAGGCCGCTACCAGAGTTGCCACAGACGGCTAACGACTATGCTACGAGCCGTTTCCGGAGTTGCTACAAACGATGAACGACGATGCTACGAGCCCCTTTCGGAGTTGCTACAAACGGAAAACAACGGTGCTACGAGCCTCTTCCAGCGTTGCTATTGACAGCGAAAGGTGGTGCTATATGCCGCTCCCAGAGTTACTACAGACCGCGAACGGCGGTGCTACGAGACGCTTCCAGCGTTGCTACAGAAGGTGAGCGGCGGTGCTACAAGCGCCTGCCGGCGGTGCTACAGAAGCGAGCGACACTGCTAGGACGAGATTTTCTCGGATGACTGCCGGGAAGGTGTCGAGGCGCAGAATTTTGTGCGAAACTTTTCGGGGATGGATTCGAGGAGCCGTGGCGGAGCTCCGAAGCACCCACCGCGGTGCTTCATTGGTGCTGCCATCGGAGATCTGGGAGGGCGATGCACGGCGAGAAACCTCGTCGGAGCTTTGACGGGGGGAGGGGGGTGCGCCGTTGCCGCTGAAACTGCGACGACGTCTTTCTCCCTTTCTCGGGCGATGGCGCGACCGAGCGATAGGGACAGGTTGCGCCCGTGGACACGGGCCTGTGTAATGCAGATGAGAAATTTTGCCTTTTTCTTTCTATGGGAAAGGAGATGCACATGGTCTTTCCCATGAAAAAAAAGGCTCTTCTCCACCCGGATGATCTCTATGCAAAATTGCAATCGCGCGTTGCGCACAGGACGAGACATGCTAGCTACGGGAAGAATTGCGCGCACGTATTTACAAATCACTGGCTACAAGTTCCAAAGAAAGACCTCTCAAAGAAACTGGGCGAGAACCTTCTGGTTCACTGACGTCAATAGTTTTGATGTACGTACATAATACAGCTAGCCATTGACACAAACGTTCCTGTTGTGCGCGGATTTCCTGGCCGCACACTATCCAATTTGGTCACCCGTATCACACAGCTGAGGGCATCTCCAGCCGTCCCCCAGAGCCCCCCAGGGGTTTTTTTTCGCGGCGGAAGCGGCGAATAGCGCCGCTTCTTCACCACTCGGCCCCCCAGCGGCCCAAATAGCGCCGTTTCGGCGCTAAATAGCGCCGCGGCACCCAGGCCAAACCCAGGCCGCTGGGTTCAGCCTGGGGGGGCGAAACTGCGCGGCCGTGCGCGTGGGCCAGCCCTGTCAGCGACGCGACGAGAAAAGCGCGGGAACAAAACCGCCCGTGATCGTCTTCTCGGCTACCGCGCGGTCAAAGGCTGCCGGCGTTTATGGCGTGGCGGCCGCCCAGTGCATGCGCCCCGCCCAAAGGCTGTCGGCGTAATGGCGTGGCGGGCGGCAGCGAGGGGACGCGCGCGCGCAGTAAATGCCCGGCCGCTCGCCGCGCTATAAACCCCTCCCCCCCCCCCCCCCCCCCCCCCGCCGCGCGTCGCGCCACACCATTCTTCACACCGGCGAGCTCTCCTCTCCCTTCTTCCTTCTCCCTTCTCTCCACGACAATGTCCGACGGAGCGGCGGCGAACGGTTTCCCACGCCACAACCTGCGCCGGGGCCAGGCGATGGCGCTGTACCGCGCGGGCTATCCTTGCCCGCCGGACATGCGCCTCCCTAGCTCCGCCGCGGGGGCGAGCCGCTGGGCACTCAGCACCGGCGGGGTCCCGGTCCCTCCCCTTCCCTCCTC
Organism: Alopecurus myosuroides; assembly: GCA_028641055.1. Taxonomy (NCBI): domain Eukaryota; kingdom Viridiplantae; phylum Streptophyta; class Magnoliopsida; order Poales; family Poaceae; genus Alopecurus; species Alopecurus myosuroides. The sequence goes on along the minus strand of CM054057.1, from coordinate 453,840,846 downwards.
CGACGCCGAGTTCCGGCGCGCCATCCACGAGATGCGCGCCGGGATGGAGAACCCCCAGAACTTCCCGCTCACCGGCGTGGACCAGTTCTGGTGGGATCGGTTGACGGCGCGCCGCGCCCGGGAGCTGGACTCCCTGAACGACAACGGCCCTGTCGAGGGCCGTTTCAACGCGCACGGGCGGCGCCGCTGGTGGAGTGCCTCTGGCAGGACCCTCGACGAGGTCCTCCAGCACATCCACGCCGGCAACCAGCCGCGCCTGGAGATGCCGCCGCCGCAGGCCACCCAGCCGTGGGTGGCGCGGCGGACCGGCGCGTCTTCCTCGACCGCGACGTCGAGCTCCTCCGCCGGGCACTCCAACTCCACCTCCCCCCTTTCTTAACGCCGGCGCGCCCGCCCGCAGGCGCAGCGGCGGCGCGCTCCGCCTCGGCGAGCCACGCTTCGAACGCGTGGTTCGCCCGAAGACGGAGAGCGGCGACGACGACGACGAGGGCGAGTGGCCCGACCAAAAGGTCGCGGAGCAGCTGTCGCTGAACACGCTGCAGCCGCTCGACGTCGACGCCGCCGCCCAGTGGAGTCTGCGCGACACCACCGAGGCCGAGCTCGCCCTTCAGCGCCGCCTGCTGCCTGAAGCCGAGCAGCGCAAGGCGGCGCGCGAGCGTGAGGCCGCAGCCAACGCGGCCCGCCTCCGAGTCCCTCCCCCACCGCCGCAGAAGGAGAACGTGTACATCGGGCTTAAGTAGTTGTTTAAATTTTTAGTTTAAATTTTTCGTACTAGCTGTAAATTCGCGCCGAATATGTACGCAGTTTAAAAATTTCAATAAAATTTCGCCTCTTTTGAATTTGCGTTTGTTTGGGCCGATTCTTGGGCTCGATACGCGACTGGGAAACGCGCCCCCCCAGGTTCCAGAATAGCGCCGTTTAGCGCCGCGGCGGCACCAAAACGGCGGCGTTTTGGGCCCTGGGGGGCGCAATGAAGGGGAACGTAGCATAGAAAACAAAAATTTTCCTACACGCGATAAACCCAAATGGCCAAGATCTAATCTATGAGATGAAAGGCAACGGGGAGAAAGAGAGTCTTGAGATGACATACCCTCGAAGACTCAAAGTGGTACGAGAAAAGATCTCGTGGTTGGCGTAGTCGTTCTCACGCCGATCCCGAGCGAGAAGAAGAGCACCGCAATCCGGCGGCACCTCCGTAATCGGTCACACGTTCAGCTCGATGAAGACTTCCGTTCCCTCGTTCCAGCGGGTTGCGGAAGTGGAAGATCCCTCCGGAATTCCAGCAGCACGACGGCGTGGTGGTGGTGAAGAATCCCACGGTCAGGGCTTCGCCAAGCCGGAGACCATGGAATGGAGCAGCGGATGGAAGGGAAAATGTGTGAGCAAGTGTGTGTGGAAGAGAGAGCCCTCACCCTCCTTTTATAGGGGAGGGGGAGGCAGCCCAAGGGGGGGTGCGGCCAGCCATGGGTGCCCCCACCCCTTCCTCTCTTCATGTGAGTGGAAGCTCCACTCAAACCCACTCAAATTTCCCTTAATTTCCCACTTGGAAAATCCAAAGGTTTTTCTTTAATAAATAAATAAAACATTTTTATTTCTTTATTTATATTTGTTAATTCCATTAACAAACATTTGCATGCAGCACCTCGAACCATTTGTTAATTCTATTAACAACCGTTCGACGAAAAACCCCTTGAACTATTTCAATTTTCCCCGAAACTATTCCGGAGCTGCCCAAAATATTCTTCGGTATTCCGTATCTTCTCTAAACGCTTCATCGAACCTTAAGTGTGTCTCCCTACGGTTCGTGAATATTATAGACATGATCGAGACTCCTCTCCGATCAATAATCAACAGCGGGGTCTGGAAAACCGTGATGACTCCTATATATTCAACGATGACTCTCGTGATCGTGTGAACCTTTCAACGTCGTAACGATTTCCCTTTGTCTCGCGATATATTACTTGTCCGAGATCCGATCATCGGTATCCACTATACTTTGTTCGATCTCGTTATCCGACAAGTACTCTTTTCTCGTTCCCGTGATATAACATCCTAGTGATCAAATCACTTGCTTGCAAGCGGTGTTGATGTGATATCACCGAGAGGGCCCTGAGTATATCTATCCGTCATATTGGATGGACAAATCCCATTCTCGATCCATGAGCTTCAACCAATACTTTCCGAATATCCAATGCCACCTTTATAGTCACCCTTTTACGGTGTGATGTTTGATGTCATCAAAGTATTCTTTCGGTATTAGTGATTAACATGATCTCATGGTCTAAGGAATAATGTTACTCCGAATGTAAGACATAACAACAAAACTAAATGACTTGATCGTATTGTTATACTTAGTTTAGGGTTTAAGTTCATCATGTCATTCTCCTAATGACATGACCCCGTTATCAACAACATCCAATGTTCATGATCAGGAAACCTTGATCATCTGTTTAATCAACGGGCTAGTTAAAAGAGAGGCTTCACTAGGAACGTTGGTTTGTTTATTAATCACACATGTATCAACGTTTCCGGTTAATACAATTCTAGCATGATAAATAAACATCTATCACAAACAAGGAATAACATAATAAACACTTTATTATTGCCTCTCGGGCATATTCCCTTCAGTCTCCCACTTGCACTAGGGGCAATAATCTATATTACATAGTGATGAATCTAACACCCATGGAGTTCTGGTGTTGATCATGTTTTGTCCTTGAGAGAGTTTTAGTCAACGGATCTGCCACATTCAGATCCGTATGTACTTTGCAAATCTTCACATCACCATCTGCGACATGCTCACGGATGGAGTGAAAACGACGCTTGATATGCTTGGAATTCTTGTGAGACCTTGGTTCCTTAGCATTGGCTATGGCACCATTGTTGTCACAATAGACAACCATTGGATCCAACGCACTTGGAACCACGCCTAGTTCGGATATGAACTCCTTCATCCAAACTGCTTCCTGTGTTGCCTCCGAGGCAGCAACATATTCCGCTTCTGTTGATGATCCCGCCACCACGGATTGCTTGGAACTCCTCCAGCTTACAGCTCCTCCATTCATAATAAATACGTACCCGGACTGAGACTTAGAGTCATCCGGATCAGTGTCGAAGCTAGCATCGACGTAACATCTTGCGACGAGCTCTTCTTCACCGCCATATACGAGAAACATGTCCTTAGTTCTTCTTAAGTACTTTAGGATATTCTTGACCGCAGTCCAGTGTTCCAAACCTGGATTGGATTGGTACCTACTAGTCAAACTAATAGCATGTGCCACATCCGGTCTTGTACATAGCATAGCATACATGATAGAACCTATGGCTGAAGCATAGGGAGTCTTATCCATCTTTTCTCTATCTTCTGCTGTAGCTGGACATTGAGTCTTACTCAACGTCTTGCCTTGCAACATAGGTAGGAACCCTTTCCTACTATCTTCCATTCTGAACTTCTTCAAAATCTTGTCAAGGTATGTACTTTGCGAAAGTCCAATTAAGCGTCTTGATCTATCCCTGTAGATTTTGATGCCCAATATATAAGCTGCTTCACCGAGGTCTTTCATCGAAAAACTATTGTTCAAATAACCTTTTACGCTTTCTAAAAGTTCTATATCATTTCCAATCAACAATATGTCATCCACATATAGTACCAGAAATGCTACAGAGCTCCCACTCACTTTCTTGTAAATACAAGCTTCTCCGTATGTTTGGACAAATCCAAAACCTTTGATCACCTTATCAAAACGGAGGTTCCAACTTCGGGATGCTTGCTTCAGTCCATAAATGGAACGTTGAAGCTTACACACCTTGTCAGCATCCTTAGGATCAACAAAACCTTTGGGTTGCATCATATACAACTCTTCCTCAATGTCACCATTAAGGAACGCCGTTTTGACATCCATCTGCCATATTTCATAATCGAAAAATGCAGCAACTGCTAACATAATCCTAACTGACTTAAGCATCGCTACTGGTGAGAAAGTCTCATCATAGTCAACTCCTTGAATTTGTCGGAAACCTTTTGCGACAAGTCGAGCTTTATAGACGGTCACATTACCATCAGCATCAGTTTTCTTTTTAAAGATCCATTTGTTCTCAACGGCCTTGCGGTCATTGGGTAAATCCACCAAAGTCCAAACTTGGTTTTCGTACATGGATCCTATTTCGGATTTCATGGCTTCAAGCCATTTGTTGGAATCTGGGCTCATCATCGCTTCCTCATATGTCGCAGGGTCATCACCTCCATCTACCATGAAGTTTAATACGGGATCTCCGTATAGTTCAGGAGCTGCACGCTCCCTAGTTGACCTGCGAGGTGCGGTAGTTTCCTCTATTGGAGTTTCATGATCTTGATCATTAACTCTCTCTTCATCTGACGGGGTCGGCCCCGGAACAACTTCCGGTGCTGCGCTACTCGCCATTCCAAGAAGAGAAGGTTCAATAACCTCGTCGAGTTCTACCTTCCTACTATTCACACCTTTCGAGAGAAACTCCTTCTCCAAAAAGGATCCATTCTTGGCAACAAAAATCTTGCCTTCGGATCTGTGATAGAAGGTGTACCCTATTGTTTCTTTAGGGTATCCTATGAAGACGCATTTTTCCGCTTTGGGTTCGAGTTTATCAGGTTGAAGCTTCTTCACATAAACATCGCATCCCCAAACTTTTAGAAATGACAGCTTAGGTTTGTTTCCAAACCATAATTCATACGGTGTCGTTTCAACGGATTTAGATGGTGCCCTATTTAAAGTGAATGCAGCGGTCTCTAGTGCATAACCCCAAAACGACAGTGGCAAATCTGTAAGAGACATCATAGACCGAACCATATCTAATAAAGTACGATTACGACGTTCGGAAACACCATTTCGCTGTGGTGTTCCGGCAGGTGTGAGTTGTGAAACTATTCCACATTGTTTCATATGCATGCCAAACTCGTAACTTAGATATTCACCTCCACGATCAGATCGTAGAAATTTAATCTTTCTGTTACGATGATTTTCAACTTCACACTGAAATTCTTTGAACTTTTCAAACGTTTCAGATTTGTGTTTCATTAAGTAAATATACCCATATCTACTCAAATCATCTGTGAAAGTGACAAAATAACGATATCCACCGCGCGCCGATACACTCATTGGTCCACATACATCAGTATGTATGATTTCCAGTAAGTCTGTCGCCCGTTCCATAGATCCAGAAAACGGGGTTCTAGTCATCTTGCCCATAAGGCATGGTTCACATGTTTCAAATGATTCATAATCAAGTGATTCTAAGAGTCCATCAGAATGGAGCTTCTTCATGCGTTTAACACCAATATGACCTAAGCGGCAATGCCACAAATAAGTAGCAATATCATCATTTAACTTAATTCTTTTGGCATTCACATTATGAATATGTGTATCAACATTATCAAGATTCAAAAGAAATAAACCATTCTTCTCAGGTGCATGACCATAAAAGATATTATTCATATAAATCGAACAACCATTGTTCTCGGACTTAAAGGAATAACCGTCCCGCATTAAGCAAGATCCAGAAACGATATTCATGCTTAATGCGGGCACCAAATAACATTTATTGAGGTTTATAACTAATCCCGATGGTAGACGTAGAGGTAGCGTCCCGACGGCGATCACATCAACTCTTGATCCATTGCCGACGCGCATCGTCACCTCATCCTTTGCTAGTGGTCGCTTGTTCTGCAGCTCCTGTTTCGAGTTACATATGTGAGCAACCGAACCAGTATCAAATACCCAGGTGCTACTGCGAGTACTAGTAAGGTACACATCAATAACAAGTATATCATATATACCTTTGTTCACTTTGCCGGCCTTCTTATCTGCCAGATACTTGGGGCAATTGCGCTTCCAGTGGCCAGTACCCTTGCAATAGAAACACTCAGTCTCAGACTTAGGGCCATGCCTGTTTCTCTTCTCAGCAGTAGCAACAGATTTGCCACCCTTCTTGAAGTTTACCCTTGGCTTGCCTTTCTTGCCTTTCTTGAAACTAGTGGTCTTATTGATCATCAACACTTGATGTTCTTTCTTGATCTCCACTTCAGCAGTTTTAAGCATCGAGAGAAGCTCAGGAAGAGACTTCTTCATGCTCTGCATATTATAGTTCATCACGAAGTTCTTGTAACTAGGTGGCAGAGATTGGAGAACACGATGTATCCCTAGCTCAATGGGAATCGATATTCCCAAGGCTATGAGCTTATCAGCGTACGCAGACATTTTGAGTACGTGCTCACTAACGGAGCTGTTCTCTTCCATCATGCAGCTAAAGAACTTTTCTGAAGCGTCATAACTCTCAACTGCGGCATGGGTATCGAAAATCATTTTCAATTCTCCCATTGTGGCATAAGCAGTGCTGTTCTCGAAACGTTTTCGCAGCTCTGGCTCTAATCCATAGAGGATGCCGCAGTGAACTATACTGTGGTCTTCTTGTTGAGTCAGATAAACATTTTTATCCTCATCAGAAGCATCATCAGCGGGTTGGTCACCTAGAGGTGCATCAAGCACATAGAGCTTCTTGCAAGCGGTGAGGAGAATCCTCAGGTTAAGTGCCCAGTTGGTAAAGTTGCTACCATTGTTCGCTAATTTCTCTTTCTCCATGAACATATTGAAATTGAAGGTAGGTGGTGCCATGATCTACAACATATTTGCAAAGACTATTTAGACTATGTTTATGATAAATTAAGTTCAAGTTAATTCTAAAATTATCCCATGAACTCCCACTCAAAAACAACATCCCTCTTAGTTGTCTTTAGTGATTACACGAACCAAATTCACTACACCGAAACCGATCATCACGTGAGACGGTGTAGTTGCAAAGGCGAACATCAACATGTTCATCATATCATTCATATGACTCATGCTTTACCTTTCGGTTACGTGTTCCGAGGCCATGTCTGTACATGCTAGGCTCGCCAAGTAGAACCATTGTATTGCATGTGTTTCAAGGCCATGTCTGTACATGCTAGGCTTGAAAACACCCGTTGTATGCGAACGTTGAGTCTATCACACCCGATCATCACGTGGTGTCTCGAAACGACGAACTTTCTTAACGGTGCATACTTAAGGAAGAACACATTATTATCTTGATATTAAGTGAGAGGGATCATCTTATAATGCTACCGTCGCGATCTAAGCAAAATAAGATGCATAAAAGGATAAACATCACATGCATGGATAATGTGATATGATATGGTCCTTCTTGCACTTGATCTCCATCTTGTGCATCATGGTATGATCTCCATCATTCTACCGGCGTGGCACCAAGGTCCGTGGCACCTCCATCTTGATTGTCCATTACAACATATCACATGGATATGACATACAGCACGCAGGCCATAAAATAAGACAACCATATGGCTCCAGCCGGTATGTCAATAATTTACAAAAGATATCATCTCATACATAACGTTTGTAACATTGACCATATCACATCACATGCCCTGCAAAAACAAGTTAGACGCCTCTAATTTATTTTTGCATATTTTACGTGGCTTTGGGCTTACGAGGATAGAACCGTTCATATCTACGTACAAAAAACCACAACGTTGATAAAATATATTTTTGAACAACCCTTTGTAGATTAGATCTTAACTATAGTAGGAGAAACCGACACCCGCAAGCCACTTATGCAATTCAAGTTGCATGTCAGTTGTGGAACAAGTCTCATGTACGTGGACATGTAAAGTTAGTCCGGGCCGCTTCATCCTACTATGCCACTAAGATCATAAAATACTCAAAGAGACAAAAACATGATCATCAACGCCCACATACTCCTATGTGTTCTACCCGTACAATTCATCTACGCATAGATCCGGCTCTGATACCACTGAAGGGGAACGTAGCATAGAAAACAAAAATTTTCCTACACGCGATAAACCCAAATGGCCAAGATCTAATCTATGAGATGAAAGGCAACGGGGAGAAAGAGAGTCTTGAGATGACATACCCTCGAAGACTCAAAGTGGTACGAGAAAAGATCTCGTGGTTGGCGTAGTCGTTCTCACGCCGATCCCGAGCGAGAAGAAGAGCACCGCAATCCGGCGGCACCTCCGTAATCGGTCACACGTTCAGCTCGATGAAGACTTCCGTTCCCTCGTTCCAGCGGGTTGCGGAAGTGGAAGATCCCTCCGGAATTCCAGCAGCACGACGGCGTGGTGGTGGTGAAGAATCCCACGGTCAGGGCTTCGCCAAGCCGGAGACCATGGAATGGAGCAGCGGATGGAAGGGAAAATGTGTGAGCAAGTGTGTGTGGAAGAGAGAGCCCTCACCCTCCTTTTATAGGGGAGGGGGAGGCAGCCCAAGGGGGGGTGCGGCCAGCCATGGGTGCCCCCACCCCTTCCTCTCTTCATGTGAGTGGAAGCTCCACTCAAACCCACTCAAATTTCCCTTAATTTCCCACTTGGAAAATCCAAAGGTTTTTCTTTAATAAATAAATAAAACATTTTTATTTCTTTATTTATATTTGTTAATTCCATTAACAAACATTTGCATGCAGCACCTCGAACCATTTGTTAATTCTATTAACAACCGTTCGACGAAAAACCCCTTGAACTATTTCAATTTTCCCCGAAACTATTCCGGAGCTGCCCAAAATATTCTTCGGTATTCCGTATCTTCTCTAAACGCTTCATCGAACCTTAAGTGTGTCTCCCTACGGTTCGTGAATATTATAGACATGATCGAGACTCCTCTCCGATCAATAATCAACAGCGGGGTCTGGAAAACCGTGATGACTCCTATATATTCAACGATGACTCTCGTGATCGTGTGAACCTTTCAACGTCGTAACGATTTCCCTTTGTCTCGCGATATATTACTTGTCCGAGATCCGATCATCGGTATCCACTATACTTTGTTCGATCTCGTTATCCGACAAGTACTCTTTTCTCGTTCCCGTGATATAACATCCTAGTGATCAAATCACTTGCTTGCAAGCGGTGTTGATGTGATATCACCGAGAGGGCCCTGAGTATATCTATCCGTCATATTGGATGGACAAATCCCATTCTCGATCCATGAGCTTCAACCAATACTTTCCGAATATCCAATGCCACCTTTATAGTCACCCTTTTACGGTGTGATGTTTGATGTCATCAAAGTATTCTTTCGGTATTAGTGATTAACATGATCTCATGGTCTAAGGAATAATGTTACTCCGAATGTAAGACATAACAACAAAACTAAATGACTTGATCGTATTGTTATACTTAGTTTAGGGTTTAAGTTCATCATGTCATTCTCCTAATGACATGACCCCGTTATCAACAACATCCAATGTTCATGATCAGGAAACCTTGATCATCTGTTTAATCAACGGGCTAGTTAAAAGAGAGGCTTCACTAGGAACGTTGGTTTGTTTATTAATCACACATGTATCAACGTTTCCGGTTAATACAATTCTAGCATGATAAATAAACATCTATCACAAACAAGGAATAACATAATAAACACTTTATTATTGCCTCTCGGGCATATTCCCTTCACGCAACGGCTGGAGATGCCCTGAAGAAGTCATACTCCTGCGAAAATATTCGGGTGATCACATTTTCTTCAGAATAAAAGCTTAGAGCATGTTTAACATACCCTTTATGTTTTCGCCCCCTAAAACGCGTGTAGAGGGCCATGTATACACTTTTCGCCGGCCGAAAACTCGTGCGAGCTAGCAGACCCCGTACCCCCACCCCGTAAAACAGAAAACTTTTCGCCGGCCGAAAACTTGTGGTAAAGATCCTCAATGCGTTGCCAATAGCGCTTGCCGGTTTGATCAGTGCCGGTGGAAGCATCCATACACACTTTGCCCCACGCACGGACCAATGTCACATCTTCAATCTCGGTGTAGTTAGACTGTTTCCCCGGTTTACTCCGCCGCGCAGCAGCCGCCTCGACCTCAACCACGTCGTCGTCCGCCTCTTCGTCGGCCTCTTCATCCTCGGCATAATCAGCATAGTCGTCGTCGAACGCACCAATGCCCGCCTCCAAATCCACCGCTGAATCATTGAGCATGGCCATGTAGGTTGTTGCAACGGGCGGCGCGGGAACTTCGTCGAGCACCTCGCGGGCGTCAGCAGAGGAAGGCGTGGGCGCAGGCGGAACGGGCGGCGCGGGAACTTCGTCGAGCACCTGCGTGGGCGGAACGGCCGCTGCAGGCGTCGCGGCCTTCTTCGCCTTTGGCGGCGGCCCCCTTTGGCGGGAGCAGTAGTGGTCGCCGCCGCCGCCGCTACCGCCGCCGGTGTGTCGAAGAAGATCTTCGGGGCCCTCTTCCTCTTCATCGGCATGGTGGCGGAGATGACGGCCGCGACTTCGGCGGAGATCGGCTGACCACTCACGATGTCGACGGGGACATTATTCACCACCTCAGACATGGGTGGTGCATCGCCGGTGGTCGGAGGGGCTTGTGAGAGATCCATGCCGGCGAGATCTGGCCACGTGGTGGCCGGGGAGGGCGAGGCAGCGGAAATCCGGCGGCGACGACGACGGTTGGGAGGGCTGAAACTGGTTTGCGCGCAGTTGGGGAAATGGTGAGGGGTTGGCCCTCTACATCTCCTCCCGACCCGCACATGTAGGGGTCGACGGGCCGCCCCCTACCGAAACTTGTAAAAATTCGTCCGGCGTGGTCGATTTAGGGGGTCTGCTAGATGCCCGGATAGAGCCCAAACCCGTATATCAGCGGTTATTATACGGGTTTGGGCCATTTAGGGGGTCTGTTAGACATGCTGTTACGCACGGCCCAACTGATCCGACCAGATCAAGCTTATAAAAAAAAAACTGTATGACCCCCGGTGTTCTACGACGTGTGTGAAATGCCTAGACCCAGCTGCGGAGTGTGTGAGTCAGGAGAAAGGCAACGGTGTGGTGTGATCGGAATGGCAGGAAAAGCGGTTCAATCTTTACGATTTTCTGAAATAACGGGATACATTCGTCTTTAGCTAGAGCATCCCTAAAGCAATACTTTAGCTCCTTTTTTCATCTAAAAAGGCGTCAGCTTCATTTGTGTGTAGTACTGTGCATTTATTTCTACGTTTTCACGAAGGCTAAGAAGAAGATCCTATAGTGTATCAAAGAACTCGACGAGCACGCAAGATTGCAATCGCGTTGTGTACAGGAGAACACGTGCTAGCTACCGGAAGAAGTGTGCGCACGTATATATTACTCCCTCCGTTCAACAATAGATGACTTGCATTTATCTAGATATGGATGTATCTAGACACTAAAATATGTCTAGATACATCTATATTTAGATATGTGGAAGTCATCTATTGTTGAACGGAGGGAGTACAAATCACTGGCTACAAATCCCGAAATGGAAAGACCTCTTACGAAGAATTTGGCGACAACTTCCGGGTTCACTGAAGCTGAAGTCAATCGTTACGATGTAACTAGTGCAGCCGTCGACTGAAACGTTCCTGTTGTGCATGGATTTCCTGGCCATAGTCGACCGTACTCTGCCCAACTTGTCCATCCGTATCAGCCAGCCAAAGAAGTCATACACTTGCGAAAATATTCAGGTCGCATTTTCTTCCGAAGAAAAGTTTACACTGGCCAACTGATCTGACCCAACCAAGCTCTTCCTTCTTCCACGCAATTTTGAGCTCGGGCATTCCACGACGTGTGTGAAGTGCCTAGACTGTTTTAGGCTTGGTACACGGCCGGGGTCTCAACTGCATAGTGTGTGAGTCAAGAGTACACGTCGATGTCAATGAAATTTGGTCCGCTGACAGTCGACGTTTACGCTCACTGGTCAAACAAATCACGCCAGACATTGGCTTGTACATCACCGGCGAAGAAGAAATAGTGGAGTACTCATATGGACGACGGTCATGGATTCATACCGGTGGTCGGCCGGCCGGCACGGCAGCAGAGGACAAAGTGGAACTTTGCCTTACCGTAGCAACTTAGATTTCTGAGGATACCGTAGCGTAGCAACCATGAGGATCAAAATAAGTGTGAACTTCAGTTTGTTGTACCTCTGAGAAGATTTGATTATTGCTTGATAAGTTATTATGGAGCAGAAAAGGGTTCTCAAAGGTAGAGCAATAGACCAATAGTTCCTTTTGAGAAACAGACGTTGATTTTGTTTGTTGCGTTGAACGTCACATCCCTTGGACGGCGGTCAATTGACCTTGATGTTCGGCCCAAATACAACGCGAGTGCCGAGCCGGCAAATAGATTTGGCCCAAGTGTGCCGTACTGCCGTTTCCTTTTCTTTCCGCGCTCTACGTTCAGAGAGTAACATACATACACGTTTTTTCTACACTATGTTATTACCTTCATAATAGGAAGTAGCATATACAACAAGTGTGCATCTGTCAGGCAGTAGTGAACAAGGATCGAGCCAAGGGCTTCTTTTCCTAATCTAGCCGCCGTCAGGAGCTTGGCGACTAGGGAGAGGACCTTCTACCCCCGATCTCCACCGGCCACGGCGTTGGCCCCCTCTCTCTCCGATTGCCGCTCCAGCGGCAGGAGGGAGGGGGGACCTCGTTCCTCCTTTGTAGTTAGGGTTTGGTTTTGTAGGTTGTGGAGCGTCGTTGGGGTGGTGGGAGCGGTGCTTCGACGAATAAATCTATCTCAACTCCACTCCCACACCGTCGGCGTCCTTCAAGACGGCGTCTCGGAGTAGATGGCATCGTGTGTTCGCCGATCTTTCAGATCGGTGGCGTTAGGGTTCATAGATGGTATCGGCGAGGCGGTGGCGGCGATCCCATCGGGTGTGTCTCTCCTTTTGTTCTGTCCCCGTTGCTGCGGCGTTGTCTCCGGCGTCATAGTGGAGCAGGGAGGATTTGTCATCCGGGAGTACGCGCAGACGGATGCCTACGCAGTTAATAGCTGGAAGATGGTGCATCTTGTGCTGGGTTTGTGGATGGAAACTGGCAGTTCTGGTTTCTTCCTTCGACGTTGTAGTCGTGCGGGGATGTCAGTTCTGGAGTTCGATGGCGTGTCCGGGGACACGTTGCCCCGGTCTGATTCGTTCAACGACAATGGTTTTGCTTCTGGCAAACTATTTTGGAGGTCCGTAAAGCTGCAGATCAGCGATGGAGCCGCGTCGAGCTCGGATGAAGAGGTGATTTGTCTTCTCTCTCTTGGTGGTCACTTTGGTGGTGCTGAAGGAGGTGGACAGGCGCTGGTCTTTTGCATAGGATTATACTATCCTTCCAGTACCGTAATGTCGGTGTTTACGTGTCTTGTAACCGGATATTTATCTTATGAATGAGAACGTATTACCTTGCAAAAAAAAATGAAGTAGCATATACTCCCTCCGTCTCATATTAATTGTCTCAAGGTTGGACAAAAGTGGATGTATCTAACACTAAAACATGTCTAGGTACATCCAGTTTTGTCCAAGTTTGAGACAATTATTTTGAGACGGAGGGAGTACTTTATAGTAGGTAGTGTCATATTAAATAGACTATAGACTTATCGTGTAATGGAATGTGTGATGTTATGGTAATATAACTAGTTACCACCCTCATCTCTCTCCTCAATAAATATGCGTCACGCCATCTTTTTTTTTACCTACGTGGCACTAATGTTACTACCTATGTTACTCCCACTGTGACCAGCCTAACAAAACTTGAGATAAAAGTAGGGCTTGTGTACCATGCGGTCAAGAAGAAGAGGCAAAGAAAATTCGGTTAGTGTGCAATTAAGGTGAATATGCATAAAGCATATGATTAAGTCGAGTGGAATTTTTTTGGACGAAGTTCTGGTGGTATGGGGTTTGATCTAGGTTGGATAAAATTGATTATGTCTTGTATTAAATCAGTAACGTATCAGGTACGTTTTAATGGTCAGGAAACATATGGCTTTTCACGTTCCAGGGATTTAAGGCAGGGAGACCCCCTCTCCCCGTACATTTTTCTATTATGTGCAGAGAGACTAACAAAATTGCTTCAAAATGTTGAAGATAGGAAGCCCTAGTTGGGGCTAAAGTTTGTCGTAATGCCCCTATGGTTTCACACCTTTTGTTTGGAGATGATTCTCTCATCTTAATGAAGGCAGATATTTCAAATGCAAACACTTCGAGGGCTATCTTATAAGCATATTGTAATTCATCGGGACAATTGGTGAGTGAATCGAAATCGAGTATATTATTTAGTCCTTGCACTTCGGTTCAGATAAGAGAAGCAATATGTTTGGAGCTAAAAATTCTTACAGAAGCCATTATGGCTACCTATCTGGGTTTGCCAACCCAAGTAGGTGTGGAAAGTACAAATTGTTTTTCCCATATAATTAAAAGAGTAGTCCAAAGACTAAGAGGTTATAAAGAAAAACTACTATCTTATGGAAGGAAAGAGGTTCTTTCAAAAGCGGTGGCCCAAGCCATCCCAACGTATGCAATGTCCGTTTTCAAACTCCCCAAGCAAGTAATAAAAGGGATCACACATGCTACGACCCGTTATTGGTGGGGAGATGACGAGGGGCAAGGACATATGCAGTGGTTCGCTTGGTGGAAGCTCTGTGTTCCAAAGAAAAGATGAGGTATGGGAATCCGAGATTTGCATTGTTTTAATCTGGCAATGATGGGCCGACAAGTTTGGAGATCCTGATTCTTTATGTACTCGAGTTTTACAAGAAAAATACTACCCATCCGGTAATCTTTTAAATGCAGAACTAAAGAAGGCTCCTCTTTCACCCTGCAAAGTATTTGGGCAGGTATCCAATCTTTTAAGAAAGGATTCATTTGGAGAGTTGGTAACAAAGAAAATGTTAACATATGGGAAGACCCATGGATACCGAGCAGCCCGTCAAGGAAGATCATCACTCCGAGGGGTAATATTGTCTACACAAGGGTCTCAGAATTGATTGATAAAGAGAGGCGATGTTGGGATGAAAGTTTGATCCGACTATTTTTCTTAGCAGTGGATGTTAATCAGATCCTTAAAATTCCTCTAGTTTTTTGCATGATGGAGGACTTCGTTTCTTGGAATAACACAAAAAAATAGGATATTCACAGTGCGATCGGCTTACTATACTGAGTGGGACTTTCAACACGGAAGAAAATTGATTCGTACTTGTGGACCGAGAACATCCGACATAAATCCAGTGTAGGAGAAACTATGGAAGCTTTCTACACGGTACCTTACTATGGAAGATTATTCTAGCAAATAGGCACATCACTTCGGATAACCTATTCCCAATATGCAATGTACACTACAAAGATACAAAGCATGCCTTCTTCAGATGTCATCGAGTGTTGATGACTCATATCAACAAATCCCCGGATTTGAGAGTAGGAATCGATTAGGCGCTGGTGGACTCGACGGCTAACATTGGGCACAATTTACCCAAGTTCGGGGCCCTCGTGGAGGTAAAACAACAATGCTTTGTCTAAGGATGATGTTATTGTTTACATTACACAATTTTCTTACTGCGATTATCTGTTGATTGCAACTTAATACCCAACGTTTGTTTGGATGATATTCGAAGGGTGAATTATTGGTCATAGATGCAGTTAGATAACGGTCTATATATTTTGTTGTAATGCCCGTATGAATCACATAGTAATCTTTATGTCTTGCATATGCACTACGGTGCAACCTTCATTTCTGTCAATTGCCCAGCTGTAATTTGTTCACCACACATGTTATTTATCTTTCACGGAGAGACACCACTAGTGAACTGTGGACCTCGGTCCTCTTTTCTCATACTGATAAAACACCTACTGATTTCATACTGCTTTCATACTGATTTCATAATGTTTCTACTGTTTTCCACACCATACGTTTAACCTCTTTGTGTTCAGCAAAATTGATGAGATTCACAACCTCACTGCTTCGTTGGGACAGAGTGATTTGATTGTGTTGTGTAGGTTTCACGTTGCTGCTGAACCGAGAGTGCGCTCTACCATCTCAGCTGCTTCACCTTCTGAAGTTACTTCTTTCTCCTACTGGTCGATTCAACCTTGTTTTCTTTTCTGAAGGAAAACTTGCTGCTACACTCTTTACACCTTGCGCTTGGGGTCTCCCAACGGGCGTGTGTCTACACTCCATCAGTCTCTACTTTGGCACCTTGTGATAGTCCTTTCTCGTCAAGAATGAGCGGGAAGGAGGTCCAAACACCAGTATAAGGGGATCCACTTGGCCCGGTAGAAGAGGAAGCTCAATTCATTCGGAGCCCTTCTAGTCTGACCCGAGCACAAACTCGCATCTTGTACAGTGCAATCCATTATACAAGTAGGAGTAAGGTTTTACACTGCAAGGTGGCCTGAACCTGGGTAAACTCCCTGTGCTGCCATTTTCGCCGATCCTAAGCTTTACTCGTGAAGCCTCTCGAGAGGTGTAGGGAGTGTGGTTATTCCCCAGTGTTTGTCTTTTGACAAACCACTCTCCGACAGAGCTGACGTGGGCAGTAGATCGGACGGCGCGGGTTGATTCGATCGGACGGTTAAGGAGGCGACCTATCGGCGCGTCAATTACCTGATTGACACTTTGCGCGGCTTCTTGAATCTAAATTGAAAGCAATAATCTATATATTTCAGGTTTAGAGTCCGCAGTCTTGACCGAAAACGCCTACCTAGGGCCTCTTTGGATCACAGGGTTGAAAAACATAGGAATATGAAAAACATAGAAATCTCACATATTTGTATGCGTAAAACAGAGGAACCGAAAATAGAGCAAAACTGCAGGATTAGTCGTTTGGATGAAACGCAGGAAAAGTGTCTCGAACCTACGCACTTGAGTCTAAAAAGAGGTCGGAGTGGATGTTCAAAATCCCATGGAATTGAGGAAAACGAATCCAATCCATAGGAATTTAAGTAGTTTCGTTTCTTTGATCCAAAGGCAATCCATAGGAAATAATTCTAAGGATTGGAATCCTCCAAAAATCCTAGGAAATTCCTACAATCGAAAGAGGGCCTAAACCTGAAACCTGAAAATCACGCCGGAACAGATGCTAACAAACCAAGTACAGCGATCCAGCACAAAGCAGAATATGAGCGTGCAGTGTTTCAGTTTACCGCTAATGTCAATCCCGATAACCTAACATGACCAGAATACTTTTCTCTGCAAAGCATCCACCGTCATTTCATGAAGTAACTTCCCATTTGATAATCTTTTTGTTGGTGAAAAGGAAGATCAGAAATGAAGGGCCTCGTTTAGAAAAAGATCAGAAATGAAGGAACTTCAAAAAACCAAAATGACCGACCAGATACAAATTATGGAAGAAATGATGCGCATGCATGTGCGTCGTTGCCCAATCTGCACGCATCAAAGCTTAAGCCTGATATGGGGTCGCTCTTCACACCCTATAAAATGCCATAGACACATCAAATATAGTAGAAGGCGAATGCGGAGAGGATGCGGATGGAGTTGGGGTGGAGGTGAAGCGGTTGAATCGGTAGTGAGCAAGGACAACAAGGAAGAAGGAGGAGAGAGGGGAGATCCCCCGCCGGGATAGCCCAGTAGAAGAACGGGTACGACGACGGAGAGAGAGAGAGATTCATGCTCCATCATAGCCGCATGAAGGACGGTCTCCACGTGCTCGTTAGAGGCATGGGCCACCAGGCGCGTGGCCCTCTTCATCATTCCATGGCCAATGCGCGAGGCTTCAATCACAAGGACCATGGTCGCCGCGTCCGGGAACAAGGTCGGAAGTGATGGGACGCAAAGGGCGGAGAACGTTGTGTCTCTGCTAGTGCGGAAGACGAAGAGAGAAGGAGAAATTGGGAGGCGGAAAAAGGTGAAGTGGGGAACAAAGGCCTCTGGCTAGGTCTTGTAGGCTCCCTACGACGATCTGGCTGTGGCGCAGAGAGCCGTTGTCGCCCACGTCTATAGGTCATGGGGTGTCACGCACGAACCGTCACGCCACGTGCCCACAACTGGCTCGAAAGAGGTTGGCTCGCGACGTCTTGTATCCTTCGGCCACGTGTCCATCGCGAGCCCAGGGGATACCGTCGGCTCTGCGGATACCAGGGTCTACTGAGGGGGCACGACGGCGATGTTGTGGCGCCTTCGTCGCCCTTCCTACCGCCAGAGCCATGTCGGGTTAAGAAAGAAGGGGTTTTATTGCTCTGCAACAATCCGCGATATTGTCGGTAGGAGCTTGTCGGGTCTGCGGATACCAGGGTGTCTTGGCCTGTCTACTGCGGCCCAGCCCAGCAGGCGTTCACGAGATCATCGAGCTTGTCTGACGATAGGAGGCCACCTCAGCAAGGTTTGGCCCTCACCAGAGCCCGACTAGCAAGAGGTTGATCCCTCTGGAGGGGGCTTGTAACCTTATTTTGGGGAGGAGCTCCACCTCGCCACCCGCTCCTCCCCAGAGAGTCCACCCTCTCTGGAAGGGACAGAGCATGCGCGGCTGACGCGCGCAGCTCTGCGCGCTAACAGAGGAGGCGCATAGCCGCAGAGTTGCTTTGGCGGTAGTTGCCGTTTCCATGTATAAAGCGTGGGCGACAGCTCCCGAGGACTTCCTCTTCGGTGCAAGGAGAACAAGACTACGCTACAAGACGGAGATAACGTCACCGGACGCCCCTACTACTCTGTCATGGACGGTGGCGTTGTCCCCGACGACCAAGACTAGCAGGCGACGCAGAGCTCCGCTGGTCTCTACTTTAGCACCTTGGGCTAGCCCTTCCCCGCCAAAAATGAGAGGGAAGGAGGTCCAAACACCAGTTTAGGCGAGTGCTAGCGTGTGGAGATAGGTGGAGGATTGGGGAGTAGTCCTCTGTTGTTCTGGGTGGGTTGCGTCCTCGACGTCTGTGTCGAAATTGAACGCGTTGTAATCAGCCATCCCTGGCTTTTTCTTCTTGGAAACTGATACGTCTTTCCATGATGTATCCTTAAAAAAATAAAAAAGGGGAGCCCCTTGGCCCCCGTAGAAGAGGGAGCTCAATTCATTCGGAGTCCTTCTAGTCTGACCCGAGCACAAACTCGCATATTGTACTGTAACTACAGTAGTGCAATCCATCAAGGTGGTCTAAACCTGGCTAAACTTCCTGTGTCGTCATTGTTGCCGATCTTAATCTTTCCTCACGAAGCCTCTCGAGAGGTGTAGGGAGTGTGGTTATCCCCGAGTGTTCGAACCTTCTAAGAGTTTCTGTCATTTGGCAAAACCATTCTCCGACAGAGCTGACGTGAGTAGTAGATCGGACGGCGCGGGTTGATTCGATCGGACGGTTAAGGAGTCGACCTATCGGCGCGGCGATTAGCCGACCGACGCGTAGCGCGGCTTCTTGAATCTAAACCGAAAGCAATAATCTATATATTTCAGGTTTTAGAGCCGGCGATCTTTACCCAAAACGCCTAACTAAACCTGAAACCTAAAGATCACGCCGGAACAGATGCTAACAGACCAAGTACAGCGATCCAGCACGAAGCAGAATGTGAACGTAGTGCTTCAGTCTACCGCTAATGTCAATCCCGATAACCTAACATGACCGGAATACTTTTCCTCCGCAAAGCACCCACCGTCATTTCATAAAGTAACTTCCCATTTGATAATCTTTTCCTCGGTGAAAAGGAAGATCAGAAATGAAGGGCGTCGTTTAGAAAAAGATCAGAAATGAAGGAACTTCAGAAAACCAGAATGACCGACCAGACACAAATTATGGGAGAAATGATGCGCATGCATCTGCGCCGTTTACCTAATCTGCACGCATCAAAGCTCCAGCCCGATACTACGAGGCCGTTCGTCACACCCTGTCAAAGGTGATGAGAAACATCGAATAAAGCGTGGCCGCGCCGGCACGACCACGACCGGAAAGTGTCCACACCTGCTACTAGACCATCGAGTCGCTTCCGCGAGACGTGTGCGGCGATCTCCCGGACCTTTTCATCAATCTATAAACGACGGGTCTCGCTAATCGTGTTTGTTTTTGGCAGTTTCTCCCACGGGCGTGGTTATATATTATCTTAATAAGTATAAAACCAACGTTGCGGTAGTAATCAAATGGCCTGCCCTGTCGCCTTCTCTTTCCAGTTCTGGATGGCGTCGCGTGAAGCTTTGTGTATCTTGCTAGCTAGGTGGCCTCGCTAATCGTGTTTGTTTGTTTGGCAGTTTCTCCCACGGGCGTGGTTATATATTATCTTAATATAAAACCAAAGTTGCAGTAGTAATCAAATCGCCTGCCCTGTCGCCTTCTCTTTCCAGTTCTGGATGGCTTTGTGTATCTTGCTAGCTAGGTGGCCATTTGGCAGCACGCCGGGAGGTATCATCGCTCCATCACGGGAGCGATCATCTCTAATTGATTAATTACTCCATATGTGGAACCCAATTGTTGCGGTAGAGGAGTGGAGTAGTAATAAATTGAGTTGGCCTGCATTTGAAAATTTCCGGCCGTTGCGAAATAGAGTACTACGATGAGTGATTGGTTCCATCACACCACAGTCCACAGGCATGCAGCATGGGAGTTAAGAGCCTCTCTGCTGCTGTTTGCACATGAATGCGATAACAATGTCTATTAGTATTATTTGAAAAAAAAGGCACAAGCTGCCTGAAACAGCTCCAGAATATTTGTATAGTACTTCGCGAGATCATGTTTTCATACCGTGGAGATTATTGAACATATTAATCTCCAGTGATTGAAAACCCGATTCTTCTTCTTCTTAAATGCAATGCGGGAGCTCCCCACACTCTGAAGAGGTTCCGTAAAAAAAAACAAAAAAAACAGACGTGCCGATTCTATTCATACAAACTGCCAATAACCTCGCATTCTATCCAGTCAATCAGTGGCGTTCGGGTGCAGCCATGTTACTTCATTGTTGCCTGTAGGGATAGCAATATTATTCACAGATCCGGATATCCAACCCGGTGGGTAAGGATTTAGAATACATCTTCTACCCATGAATTTTCACGGGTGGATATCCACGAACTTACGGATTGGGCATGGATCCAAATATAGCTCCATGGATACCCGTTGGATATCCATATAAAAATAATTGCCCACATGTATGTGACACGTGCAATTTATTATAGCTTAAATCCTAAGTATAATTCATTAAAAAGCAACATATAAGGCTCATTGGCCCAACTGTATACCTACTAAGGACTAACACATTATTACAGATGGTGTCTTGCGTTATATGACATTTTATTTTTATCATTAATGTTGCCACATCCATATTGTTATGGATGGTCTTTTAATGTTTCATGGATCTGGATATCCACGGATAGTTGGATATTCAACGGGTATGGGCATGAGTAGAACCCGTGACCCATGGATACTTTCATGGATGGACAAAGAAGAAGCTCCTGAATATGGGCATGTATTTGGATCAGATCAACCCGCCCAAACCCGCCACATTGCCATCCCTAGTTGCCTGATCATGTTGTTCTTTCGTAGATTCTGTTAACGATATACTGTACTACTACCAAACTCATGTAGTCTCACCCCTGCGTGCGGAGCAATTCAAACCGGAAACAACGCATGTACTAGCATCCGCTCCTCTCTGCAGGCTGCAGCTAGTCTTGCAGGCATGTGGTTCGCATTATTGCATCATGGTCCTAACTGTCGCGGCGATCGTCATCCTGAACGCCTGAAGTTATAAACTGTCATCACAGCATTCGTCATCGCTGTAATTAAGGATAGTATTAGTATCCTAAAATGCCATCATGTGACCGTCACAGCATTCGTCATCAATCCACTATCGTGATTACCGGGCCGGTCAACCTAGCTTCAAAGTCTGAATGTGCTACAGCAGCTATGTCCGGTGTACACGCACGCATACATGGATCCATGTGCCCCTGCCACGCCGAGATATGTGAGGCATGAATGATATGCACATGATCTTGAGTTCAGTCAACGATGATAACCTCGTTCTATCGCCCGAGCACTTGGACCGATTCCAGTAACCTCCCACGTTACCTCGCCCGATTCTTCTTTCGCTCTTGCCGTCTCTTGTGGGCATGGTCACCGGAACATATACAACACGCGCAACAGCCACGAGCTTTCAACACGTCACTAGTTGGTCTTGTTTCACTGTTACAGCGGCCGGTCTTGTTAGGAGGAGTTCTTCCCCTGCCGTTGGGTACATGCCCCAACTAATTTCACGCGCATTAAAGCACCGCCCACTACTAAAATTAGTCAGTCAGTCCACATGCAACGCAATGCAACCTTACCACGAAATTGAGCGCGTACTCTTTGGGCTTGTCTACGTTTATCGGGAAGTTCGGCCAGCTCCCATAGAAGAACGGTAGCAGTCCTACAATTACCAGTGACCACTGATTAGCTATCTTCTTTCCATGCGTTTCCCTCTTCCCGTCGGAACCCGGCGTGCCGTCGACGACCGCACCAAACCAAACGACCGCGTTTTCTTCTCTGTTTGCCTCCTTCCTCGTTAGCACAGCCGCGGGAATATTGTGGCCGCGCCTGCGTGGCACCTTGTGCATCGAGGGCATCGTCTAGCTTCGTTGCCGGCTCACTTTCGCGCGAATTCAGCGCCAGTCATCGGTAGTATCATGTGCCTGTAGAGCCATTGCCATTTCTTCCCGGGGTTTCGGAAAATTTCGAGCTCGACAAGTTAACTGGACGCGGTGATCTGTGTCAAGAGACAGTGAATCCACCACTGCCTGCAAATACCACGCGTGGGAGAGAATATTGTGGTGGGTACTTCCTCCGTTCTAAAATGTGAAACTTTTTAGAGAGCTAAAACAGTTTGCTAAAAAATGTTACATTTTGGAACGGAGGGAGTACCATACTACCATGTTCCCGCTTTAAAATAATCAACTTCAAATGATTTAAAACATCTATAAGTGTGAATGTTCACAAGAAAAGTGTATACAACCATAAAAGAATAGAAGGTCCGAATTCAAAAGAAAAATTAAGAAACAATAAAGATAAGTCGATATACGACACTAGTGGAAAATAAGCCTATAGCCCCGGTTGGTGAGGCCCTTCTGCACCGGCCGGTCAACCGGGGCTAAAAAACCGCGATTAAAGACCCCTTTTAGCCCCGGTTTAGTTACAAACGAGGGCTAAAGGTGACACCACGTGGGCGTTTCTCAGCGGACAGGCCTACCAACTTTTAGTCCCGGTTCGTAATACGAATCAGAGGTAAAACTTTGCGCTGATTTGGGTTGTTTTCCTGTCGTGATAGCGTTTTGTGTTGTTTTTCTACCGCGGTAGCGTTTTGGGTTGTTTTTTCGGCCGCGGTAGGAGAATCTGGAGGGGTCTGTACGCTAATGATATATATATTATATTAGTTCCACATTGACAACATATATGCAGATCATTACATGGAACTAACTGAGATCGACTTATACACTAAGACTATCTAAATGGATGGAGATCATTGTCCATAATCAAATGCTCCATTTGGATTTATGATGTCCTTAATCAAAAATCACGTCAATTCCTCTTGAATTGCTTCTAGGCGGTCATGCGGCAGGAGCTCCCTCCGCCTGTCATGAATCGTTAGATTCTTTATACTAGAACTCCGCTCATTCACGAGGATTCTCATGTTCTCCATGATATAGAATACACATAAGTTTGTTCCCGCTGGCTGCTGAGGACACTGTAAGAGAAATATAATTGAATCAAATAATCCACACGCAATTAAAGAGATGCATGAAATCTAGCAAGTGCTACTTACATCGATTGTATGAACTATCATATTAGTTTGCGAAAGACCGGCTGGGTCCTTCCTGAACCGCATCCAACCCATGTCCGGCAAACCAAAGGAATAAAAAGGTCATCGTACGATAATGATTGAACAAAAGGTTACGATATAGTGCGACAATGATTGAACTTAC
The DNA here is from genome assembly GCA_028641055.1 of Alopecurus myosuroides. Taxonomy (NCBI): domain Eukaryota; kingdom Viridiplantae; phylum Streptophyta; class Magnoliopsida; order Poales; family Poaceae; genus Alopecurus; species Alopecurus myosuroides. The sequence goes on along the minus strand of CM054057.1, from coordinate 453,817,150 downwards.
TTGTTGAGCACTGAAATCACGGACACGTACTCCTCTTGTGTTTTTTTCATAGAGTCCATGAGGTCAACTACTCCGGTGCCAACGTGAATGTTGAGAAGAATCTAGTGAAAACTGCACACGTTTATATGCACAATCAGCCATAACTCATCAATTACACTTAAGATGGAGTTAGAAAAATAGAAATGTGCAGGAATATGCAGAAGAAAAATAACACTCACTCATGTCTGTAAGGAAATAGTATTTCACTGTGGTAATATTGTTTCTCCAAAAACGTAAGAATGTTATTCTCCGTTTTGCTGGGGTATTGCTTTAGCATTATATCATCGATGATATATGGGTCAATGAACCCAATACCACCGGTTCCTTGACATTAATGAATCTTCAATATGCATGACATATATCGTACAGTGAGGATAATAAGAAGCAATGATAGAACAAGCTAAGGTAGAGACTTAATTACAGAAATAAAATAATCACTTACAGTCAATAGGTGCTGATGATCGATTTATCTAGGCCGTCTAGATTATAGAGATCAAAAAGATCTTCCAAACAAAGAGAGATCGAGCGTCGCGGTAGAAATGCTCATGTCCAAATTTGATCATGAGTGGATCCAGCCCTTGGGTTGAGGCTTTCATGTACCACCGATGCAGTTAACGCATATGTTGTTAGAGAGCCGATCACGTCAGGTCTGACGAGAGACTTCCCTGACTCATATTTCCATGTTGTATCAGCAACGTGGAAGCGTCCATCGCCGCCGTTTAGCAATTGCTCAACGGTGACACCACAAGATCTGGCAAACCTCCTACCTTCATCCATAGCAATTGGCTCGGAGGGTTTCTATGTAGCGACTACCACCTTGAGCAGGGAGATCGACTGTTTTTTCTGCTGGCCGAGCTGGGGAATTGTGCTCCCCTTCTTCTTTGCTTTTGAATGACTCTTTAATAAACCGCGCACATGGTCATCATTTGTATTTAGCTGAACTTGGGGTGGCATTTCCATCAGATCCTTAAAGTGTTTCCATACTGCCGGATCTATTGGCTCCTTTGGCGGCAAGGCGGGTTTCTTTCCCCACATAGCCATCTGACGTTTCGTGTCCGCAGCCACCCACGCAGTGTTCTGCTCGTCAGTCATATCGTAAGGCAACACCTTTGGCGGCGGCTTGGGTTTCTTCTTCTGAGCGGGTTTCTTCCTTGGTGGAGACTTAGAGGCGGCGGTGGTACGACCCTTCCTCTTTTCCCTGTGGGACTTAGTAGGCGGCGTAATCGGCTGAGGCAGCGGATATTGAGGCGGACTCGAGCTGCTGAGGACCCGAGGTCCATGGCGTCGAGGTGTGGATTCGTTGTAGGTGGTGATGGTGGATTTACTCTCGGAGAAAGAGGTGGAGGTGGTGATGGTGAACTGCCTCTCGGAGAAGGAGATGGTGGTGGTGGTGGTGAACTGCCTCTCGGAGAAGGAGATGGTTCTTCGGAAACACTATGTTTTCTTTTTTCCATGCTATGAAGCTATGGACGGCTTCTCCCGGTGTCTCTATCTCACCGACGGGGAAGTAAAGCCGCAGTGCCCTCCAAATCTCTAGAACATCATCCACACCGACATGAGTATAGCCAGGTGGGATCGACTGGCCATGGCAGGTCGCTTCATCTACACAAGGTAAAACATAGCCGTGTGCCACCTTCCTGGATATGGTCGAAACGGACACATGGAGCTCGCAATTTGTCTTCTCCTTGATTGAATCCACGAACTCCATCGGTGCAACAGCATCATGTATCACATGCTAGGCGACGAGCCCTTCTCCTCCAGAGCGGCATACTGCCAGCTCCATCGCCACCTCTGCAGCAACGACGCCCTGCCCATCTGGCAATCCACTAATCCCGAGCGCATTCGGGTGTTTGCCTGGCTACGACCGGGTGGACACGTGCCAGAACCACCATCACAAGAACATCCTCGACCGCAACAAGTGCCAGCGTTGCCCCGACCAGGTGGAGGACAGAGAACACCTGTTCTTCCGCTGCCATGCCGCCTCGTAGGTCTGGAACGCAATCGACATGTCTCTGCTTTCCTTCGTCAACGACAACCTCTAGACGCTGCCCAAGCACCACGCTCTCACTCAGCGAATCTGGGTTATTGGTTTCCTCTCCGTCCTCTAGAAGATTTGGGACGCAAGAAACACAGTGGTCTTCAGGCACCACGACCAGACCATGACAGCCACCATTCAGGCTATCATCTCGGACGCCACCCTGTGGACTCACCGTCTCCGCGGAAACAAGAAAAATAGCTTCCTCATATGGAGGAATCAACTCTCGTTTGTACTCACTAATCTGTAAACGGATGAACACTTCCGTCTGTAATCCCTCTCTCTAATCGAATTTCTGTCATGCAATGAAATTAAGGTGGGGACTCTCTCCTCCTCGGTGTTAAAAAAAATGTGTTTTGTCTTTTGTGACACTATTCATACTAGATTTATCTTTTTTGTTTTTTAGTGTGCCTTTCAAATTTAGACCTGCAGATTCTAGAGATTGTAGACAAATTTCTTGCGAACGTGTGTAAAATATGTAAAATAGGTATTTTAAAATGAAAGCAATAGCATCTATGGGATTGGTAGATACCTCCCACCCCCATCACCCCATGGCTATTGTGGCCCCCCAACTCATCAAAATTTATTTCATACGGTACGAGAAGATGACCACTCCTATTATAGCTCAGAATTTTTCTTTTTTGCGGTGAAGCTTAGCTCAGAATTGAAACCCCACGAATCCCGTGGCCAGCACACGCACACCAAACTCACAGCTTCACACGATTCACTGCAACTCATTTGTCTCATTACACTGACCTGAATTTTTTTTGATACACCTAAGTACCTAACCAAATCTACACTTAGCAACGGTAAAATACATTTGTAACCACAAACCCACCTAAATCATGAAAAAATTGCACAGAACCCCACTCCTGCCGTTATAAAACCTCCCTCGCTCACCCTCCTCGGTGCTCAACCCTCGCCACTGCACTTCCACTCCCAAGAACAGCGAAAGCCTCCAAGAAGCGAGCTAGCGAAATGGCGTCCACAGTGCTGCGCCACATGGCGCTGCTGGTGCTCGTCCTCGCCTCCGCCCGCGCGGCGTCCGCAGCCGGCGCCTGCGCGGCGGAGAAGTTCCCGGCGGGGAGGACGTACACGACGTGCGAGGACCTCCCGCAGCTGGGCGCGGCGCTGCACTGGACCTACGACGAGTCCAAGTCGTCGCTCTCCCTGGCGTTCGTGGCGGCGCCGGCGGGCCCCAACGGGTGGGTGGCCTGGGCGCTCAACCCGACCGGCGAAGGCATGGCCGGCGCGCAGGCGCTGGTGGCGCTGAAGGGGTCCTCCGGAGGCGCGCCGTCCGTGAAGACGTACAACATCACCGGGTACGTGCCCCTCGGCAAGGCGTCCACGCCCATCGCGTACCCGGCCACCGACCTCGCCGCCGACGCCGGCAGCGGCGGCAAGATCCGGCTCTACGGCAAGCTGCAGCTGCGCAAGGGCATGACGGCGGTGAACCAGGTGTGGCAGATCGGGACCTCCGTCACGGGCGGGGCCCCCGACAAGCACGCCTTCGCCGCCGGCAACCTCGCCGCCAAGTCCAAGCTCGTCCTCTCCGGCAAGGCCGCCTCCCCGTCGCCCGCGCCCGCGCCCATGGCCGGCGGCCCGTCCGGGAGCGACGGCGGCTCGGCGGCGACCACGGCGCCGTCCGCCGCGAAGTCCCCTTCGGCCGCGGCCGCGGCCGGCGTGTCGTCGCTTGCACTCGTCGTGCTCGCATTGACTGGTTTCCTGGCCACAGTATGATAGTGCAGCATTTTTCCTCGGTGATAGCACGCGTGGGTACTATAGTTAGTGGATGCGAGGGTGCGCATGCGCAGCAGAAAGAAGAGGCATTCGTTGAACACCATTGTTCCATTTTTCGTGGATCGATCGATCTTGCTGCCTAGTTCTACTATTTTTTCTTCGTATTTTCTTTTGGAATAAAAGATGGTTGGTGTACTGATTATTGAGCTGGTGTTCCTAGACAGCACTGCTGGTACTAGTACTCGGTGATTGTTATTATAGTCGACACGTCCTTGATTTCACCAGAGTACTCACTGGTTGTAGTACTACAATTGTTTGGTAGTGCAAGTAGTAGTATCTCTTGCATTGCATTGCATCCTGTGGAGGCACGCACACTGTGCAATGCAGCTGCCCGATCTGATCTAGTTTTACAGGATAGGTCGAATCATTTACTCTTTTGAATATTTGATGATGGGCAAGGAGCAGAGGCGACAGTGTCCCGCGTCGACCAAGGTCAGGTTCTTCATGTGCTCGTGTCAGCTTGTCAATGCGACGGGCCCTGTCCGCCAATCCAACTTGAGACGCAGGGCAGATATTTTCTTCACTCTCCTGCCAAACTATTAGGACATCTCCAGCGGGGCTGCTCATTTGGCCCGGACCGGCCGGATTTGAGCAGCCTGGGCCAAAACCAGGCCCCAGCGGCGCTGCTCATACGGACCGCGATTCGTTTTTTTGTCCCCGGATGCTCAAATCAGACCCAAATTTGGGTCAGATTTGAGCAGCCCCGCGGACAACAAAAGTGTCCCGTGGACACACTCCCTGGCCCGCAAAAAAGCCCCCTCCTCCCCCGCGCCGCCAGCGACCCACCTCGCCGCCGATAGGTCGCCGATTTCGCGACCACGACCACCGTTCGGCCCCTCGCCGGCGACGTCCACCTCCCCCCACCTCCCTCCCACGCCGCCGCGCCACCGCCTGCCCCGCAGGAGGCTCACCGGCCTTCGTGCAGCCCGCTCCACCTCCCCCACCTCCACGGGCGCACACAAGCTGTTCGTCCGTGTGCCTGCCCGACCTCGGCCCAAAAAATGGCGGATAGCGGCGACGAGTTCTTCTTCAACAACTTTATCATGTACTCGTCCTCGTCGGACTCCGATTCCGAGGACGAGAGCGACATCCTCGTTGCCACTCTCGTGGTCAATGACCACATCGCAAGGATGCGGCCGGTGTTCAGAGGATTCGTTCCCGGCCGTGCGCCGGGCTTGGACAGGGACAGAGCGGCCGGCCAGATGCAGCTGTGGAACGACTACTTCCACCCCACCAATCCGGTGTACACGGCCAAGCTATTCCGGCGTCGTTTTCGGATGAAAAGGGACTTGTTCAACCGCATTCGGCTCGGCGTCCTCGACTACAACGATTGGTTCAAGTGCAAGCCCGATGCCACCGGTAAGCTTGGCTTCACTTCTTATCAAAAATGCACCGCGGCAATTCGGATGCTTGCATACGGAGTAGCTGGTGATCTGGTTGACGAGTACTTGCGTATGAGTGAATCCATGTGCCTGGAGGCTATGTACAAGTTTTGTGAAGCTGTGGTTCAGGTGTTCGGCCCGGAGTACTTGAGGGAACCTACTGTTGCCGACACTCAGCGGCTGTTGTCGATCAACGAGAGCAGAGGGTGGCCTGGGATGCTTGGAAGCATCGATTGTATGCATTGGGAGTGGAAGAACTGCCCATTTGGTCGGCAGGGGCAGTACAAGGGCCATGTTGGTGAGTGCACGGTTATTCTCGAAGCAGTTGCTTCGCATGATCTGTGGATTTGGCACTCGTTCTTCGGCATGGCAGGTTCACACAATGATATCAACGTGCTCCAGCGCTCTCCGGTGTTTGGCAGACTTGCCGTAGGCAACTCCCCCGAGGTGAGCTATGATATCAACGGCCACCACTACACAAAGGGATACTACCTGGCAGATGGTATCTATCCACAGTGGGCTACCTTTGTGAAGACCATCTCCAATCCTCAAGATGAGATGAGGAAGCGGTTTGCCCAAGAGCAGGAGAGTGCCCGAAAGGATGTGGAGCGTGCTTTTGGTGCGCTTCAATCTCGATGGGCTATTGTTCGCCACCCTGCTCGAACATGGAGTCCGGAGATTATGTGGTCGGTGATGACTGCTTTGTGTGATCATGCACAACATGATCATAGAGGATGAGCGCGATGACAGCGTCTACGACGAGAACTGGTTGTTTCAGGGTGAGAACGTGGAGCCCCAGCCAGGAGTGGCAACATTTGCGGATTTCATCGACTTCCAGTACGAGTTGCGTGATCAGGACACCCACCTCACACTTCGGGATGATTTGGTGCAACACATCTGGAACTTCGTTGAAAACCAGTAGTTTTTTTTATTTTAGCTAAGATTTATTTGTTTTCTTATTAAACTGTCAAATTTGTAATAAATAACTCGTATTTTATTTAGTATTGTGTTTGTTTTAGGCTCAAAGTATGGATGAGAAGAAAAAACTAGAAAAAAAAATGTCCGGCCACTAAATGAGCAGCCCCGCTGGATGCAGGGCCAAAATCCGGCCGGACACGGCCACGGACGGCTGGTCAAACAGACAAAATGCGGACCAAATTGGTCCGCATTTGAGCAGCCCCGCTGGAGATGTCCTTCGGGCATGTACAGTAGTATCTAGTCAGCTGTCTGTACCACTGGCCACGTAGGAAACCTGCTGATGTGGGCAAGAGAGAGAATGAAAAACGAAACAGTCCGTATGTAGATATCTAGACGGTCTAATCCCGCAAAACGATCGATTACCGTCCATCTGCAACTGTGAAGTTTTTTTTTTTGACCGGAACTATCGCACTACGTGGGTCAATGTTCCTTTTTCTGTCTTCGCAGCAAGAGAAAAAAAAAAGGCTTTCTAGATTCTAGAACGTGCTTGATGTACTAGTGTACTCCCTCCGTCCACGATATGTAGTACGTTTTACTTTTTCGTCGGTCAAATTTATTAAACTTTGACTAATTTTATTGGGAAAAGTACTAGCATTTATGACACCAAATTAGTATCAATAGATTTGTCTTGACATGAAGTTTTAAAATATACTATTTTGATGTCATATATATTGGTACAATTTTCTATAAATTTGATCAAAGTTTAAAAAGTTTGACTAAATGTAAAAGTAGATGTACACTTATTCGTGAAACGGAGGGAGTATTTTGGAAGGGAGGGAGTAGTACTCAGCCGGGACGAGTCCCCACGTTCTATAATTTGTTGATACTCGGTTGGTAGAGGCAATGATACCAGGGAGCCGGCCAGCGTGTCGACGGCTTGTTGCGACGGTGGATGGGACGACCGGACAGTCGGGCCGGGCTGCCTGCCCTTTCCAGCTCCGGCTCGCACGTACTACATGGACCATCTCAGTTTCTACCCATATCATCGCAGCAAAGCTGGCGGCGTGTGGCATGATAACACACTGCGGCGCGGTACTAGCTAGAGGGGATGGATCCAAGGTGTGATCACTGATCGAATGTGTGACGATGGGTGGGGGAAGCTGCTCCGTCTCGATCGACTGCCGTTCTAGGGTGTTCACATCTCGCTGGATTCTCTCCTCTGGCATTCAGCGTCCGGTGAAACTATGGCCAAGTGGCCCGGCAAGCTGGTGACCGCTGCTGCGTGCTACTACTAGCTACTAGTAGAGAGTATGACGTGATCACTGGCGGTGAGTGTGGCGAAAGTGCGCTCCCAGCTAGCAACCTCACATGGTTGTCAAATGTGTCGGGGGGGGGAGTACGTACACTTATGCACAAAAGTGCTTAGCCGGTTGGTGGCCGATGCCGTCGCGTCGTGAGTTCTGAGCTTGTGAACATGGTGGGGATCCACTCGAATAGTAACACGCTCAACATATATGGCTCCGACCTCCGAGAGATCCAGCTCCGGCCCGCCGGTGGAGACAGGGAGACGAGGTACGTACCGCACGTTTGAGCCTAAGCTATATATCGCTACGGTTGACCCGATGAAATCACGAGTCTTTTGGGTACCTCGACCCTGCGTTGCTTTTCACAGGTGTTGAGAACGAGTTCAGCTTATGCAGAGTTAAACTCGAGAAAATGTCAGGTGAAAACTAAGTGTAAACGATGTTTTTAAAGTTTCTAGAAGATTTATAAGGAAATACTCTGGTGGGCTGATGTTCTCGGAATAGGTTTTTTTTTGCCTCACTTTGTAAATAAAGTCGCGGATCCAAACCAAAACGATGCAAAGGGGTGAGACGATGTTCTACAAATATGTAAAATTCCATGCTCAAAATCACATTCATTTGAGAGTTCAGAGGTAACCAAAACCTAGATTCAGCAATGAATCTAAACTACTTATAAAAGAGCAAACTTCGTAGATACAATCGATCCGAGTCATCAAAACACTTGGATCAAACGGACCAAATTGCTTCAATGTTGAGTTGTTCAACACAATCAGAAATTACAAAGCTACCACCGCCAAGTGCCTGTAACGAAACGGTACATGCGCGCCCCTAGGGTGCTCCCGCCCGTGCCTCCGTTGTGGTCTTCCTCCATGGCTGACCGGAACAGCATCATATCAAGCACAGGGAGACAAGGGGCCCATGCGGAGAAGGATGTGCCCACAAGCGCATCTCCCGATTCCTTCCTCTCTAACCTGGGAATCCCTGTATGTTTTTAGAACAATCAGCCAATCAATTGGCCAGTACGTTCATGGTTGATGTTTGAGGAAGATTAAGGTGTTTTGTAGCTCTATCAGTTTTGAGATCAGGAAGGGATGGCGATTTACTCTGCGTCGCATCAAGCGGAACCATCAAACCCTTTGCTTGCGAGAAAACCATGTTGCCAAGTGAAGCGACAGTGTATGCAGCAGCAAGTAACATGCTAGAGAGTAAATTACTACTTTTTTTAATACTATTATTTACCTAATTTAGTATTAGGGAGTTCAGCCCTTCAGCTTCATATATGTCAATCGGTCTATGGCTGAAAGATTATGGTTAAAGAGTATCAGACTGGATGTTAAGCACACTAATTAAGTTCTAATTTTTTTTGGATGCAGTTTAAAGAGTTGAAAGGATAGCTGCGTAGATGGCAATATTTTTCTAGCTTCCTCACTGATCTTCCAGTTGAATAGTTATTCTTTGTTATTAAGCCATCACAACAGAATTAATTAGTTCGATATTTTATTGTATTCTTGGTTCTTGCTATAAGATGTATTCCGTTACATTCATAGCGGTTCTCATTTTTCAGATCCAGGAGCGATGTGAGGTTATCTATAATAGTTTTTCTTCGTTTAGATTAACTAATCTCGGTTGATCTAACGGTGCCAAGTGTTTTGCGAGCATAAAATTTAATGGATGTAATAAGTAAAATATCGCATGTTGGCTGCCTCCCACCCAAAACGTTTTTTTCTTTGTTTTATTATTTCAGGAAATTAGAAAGAGAAATTTTCGGACATTTTTTGCATAGAACTTCTTGAAAGTGATTTTATATTAATTAGAGACTATTCATAGATTGATAGTGCTTACTTAGCCATGAGAATATATGAAATATGCTTAGTGTTTAAATTATTTATATATTTAATAGTGGGGAAATATACACGTCGCTGAAAATAATAATTGAACAAAGAATATACCAAAATTCTACAAAGATATGAAATGTTTATATATATGGAAAAATGATGCTCTTAGACTCAATTCCTAAACAAGGAAGACGGATATTACTGAATTTGCCGACACCTTCTCGGAGAAGACAAAAAAATCCAAAGCATTGACATAAAAGATGAAATATAGTGTATGCTTCGTCGCTATTATAATTGTGGAATTTTAAAATTTCAGTGAAACAATGTTTTGACAAACAATGTTTATTTTTTATGGTTGATTTTGATTTACAATTTTTTATGGTTAATGTTTAGAGTGACGTGCATGACACGTACATATCAACTAGTAGTGACAAGTAGTACAACAACACCGTTCATGGATGATTTACTAGTGTATTTTCTTACCTTATAAATGAATACGAGTTTGAAATCCAAATTTCACGTGTTTATAGGACGTCACATTTCTAAATGTTGTACTTTTTTTTTATAATTTCTGAAAACTTTGAAGCGCGTTTTTTTACGAAGATTACATTATAACGTGGTATCCACCGGATACTCTCGCTTTAAACTAATACATACCTTTTATAAAGCAAAACCTCACTAACATGCATTAACGATGTTTCTATCTCAACATGCAAACTATCCACATCATCTATCTCCTAGACAGTTAATTGTCCATGTCATCTCCACTAATATTTATGAATTACTACATGCAAACTACACATCATCTATTTCTTAAACCATCCAATCATTCATATTGATAATTTTAAAACATATATACTATGATCAATAGTATCACATCTCTTATAAACTTTGCAATGTACTGTGGTTTCTAAAACGATCCCCGCAGCAACGCGCCGGATATCCTTCTAGCAACAAAAAAGAGTGACCTCAATTTTATCCGAGTAAGAGGTAGTTATAGGTTTGGCATGAGTCACTTTCGAGACACACAAGGAATACAAAATTGTCATGGTGCGCTCGTTAATTAGGCGTTGTAAAAATTTCATGATTACTTTATGTTCGTTTGCATATAAAAATGCTAAAAGATCTCATGTATAGTGCCATTCAGGCTAGCGAGTTACTACATTTTAGAAATAAATTGTAACTTCTAATTTCGTTTCTCGTCATGTGTATCATATAGAGGATATCATTTTTAGACGAACGACTAGTTTCATTAATTAAGATAATATATTACTCGTTTCAAAACACTCTATAGTCATTATCTCTAGATCCACCAATCTCAACTTGATGTTCTTCCATGCACCTCGTGAAGAATATGGACCATACATGCATATGCTTGAGTAACCTTGAAATTTTTGCATGGCTCCATGAGCCACAAACCCAAAGGGTTGAGAAACTTAATCCGTTAAATGCACCATCACGGAGGACCCACTCACAAGAACACTTATCGAATAGTCGCCTCATCACTAGACAATTGAAGAATAACATCACAAAGAAAGGAAGAAACGAGATAAACCAGAATTGGCCATCCCTAACATCAGTCACGAAGGCCACACTTGGAGGAGATGGAGCTGAAGAGACCATTTTTTCAGACGAACCCGCCTCCACCATCTCGAGGTGTTGGAGATATGCCCTGGAGACAATAATGTTCAGTTATTATTCTATCTCCAAGTTCAGAATTAAATTTATGTCATCATGCTACAACCGTTAAAACACTTGAAAAGTGAGTTTTCAAAGAAAAATCTTTGAGTGGGTGTGAATACATAAACAAACAAGAGTTGCTAACCTTTGTCTCTAAGATTAGCTTTATGGTTTGTGAGATGATCGCGTTTTCCTTATCATGGACAGAGTTAAAAGTCTAGCAAAACATAAGAGTTTATTGTTAGGGTAACAATAGTACATAACCGACCCAAGTATATGATCTTGCTAAAAGAGACTAAATAATTGTAATGTATTTAACAAAGTACATATGAATTTGGCATTGACTATAATTCCTATACTATGAGAATATCTAGTGACCGCAGGGATCAAAAGTTATACCTTGTATGTCATCAACCATCTTTTATGTCCACACACTATTGAACCTGTAGGGGAAACACACTTAAGTTAGGACTTATTTTGTGTATATTGGTAGGTCCAGATCAACTAGGACTATCATCAGAACGGTGTTTCTACATGATAGATATATTATATATATGAGAGCGAAATTATATTGAGGGCATTGGATGTCTTAGAGTAATAGAACTACCGAATTTATTCCGAAGTTGTTCTGAGAGAGAAATTAAGGCTGCACGCTTTACGGAGCAAGTGCAAGGTGGCATGAGATGTCCCAGGGTGTAGAAAATATATGTCTGACATCTTTAGATAATATTGATGATTTTATTTAAAGGGGTCATAGGGTTTCGGAAGAGTTCCGAGCAAAAACCGAGAAGGGGGAAGTACCGGAAGGGGGCAGGAATGCCCCTCACGTTCACACCTAATTTTAGGGGATGCTAGGTGAGCCCAAGGGGCATCACGAATTTGTACTTGACATCACATCATTTTTCCTAACTTCAATTAGAGAGAAAGGGGGAAACGTAGAAAGGAAAGAGGGAGGTGAACTTGGACTCCAAAAGGAGTCCAATCTGAGTTGGGCAAGGAGAAGGGGTGTGGCTAGCTCCCCTCCTAGCCCAACTAGGGCTCCTCCTCCCACTTTGGTATGTATACCTCTCCTCCAACTATAAAGAACCCCCAAGGCTATAGAAAAATCATAACTTTGAGAGCAATCCTCTCTCTCTCTCTCTCTCTCTCTCTCTCTCTCTCTCTCTAGTAGAATTAGAGGGTCTAATTAGAGTTTCTAATTAAAACCCCTCTAATTTAATTAGAGTGTCTTATAAATGGTTTTTAAGGTGTCCTCTACCAATTAGATCTAGTTTCTAATTATTCTCTCTCACGTGTTGAGAACTCCACCTTCATATACATCTGCGGCGTCTAGTCCTGGACGGTGAAGCGCTGCAGAATTTGCCCCGACATATGTGTGCATACTCTTAGAGTGGTAACACGTGAGACCCTCACTCTGCTAGATTAAGGTGTTGGATCGGAGGAGTCGGAAACATCATCGCCCACATTCTTGTGCGTGAGGATCTTCAACAGGCTTCGTCGACATCGCCACCGACATCTCTTCCGCTTCTATGGTGTATGGTACACGATCTCCGGAACTAGATCTTGGATTTATTATTCATTTATATCTGCATAGCAATATCTTGGTAGTTGCGTAGCAGGCATGTCAAAAAATTTAAATTCCCGTACACGGAATGCAGTAGAAGGAGCGGTGGAATACGCATTTAATGGCGCCACACCAGCTGCATCATCTACAAAGTCCAAGTTAATAAAAAAGGATTAACACTAGGACGTCAAAATAAAAGTTTTTTTTAGTTCGATCATTTTGTAATGAATATTTTATGTTTAAGTACCATTTTGAGTTTGAATTATAAAATATATGTGGGAATTCCAAGTTTGGGAATTCAAAGTTTAAGATCTTCTTTATTGTATTATGTCATCAAGTTTTATCATTAAGTCTTGAAAATTTTGATTCAACTATTATTTAAGTTTGAGTAATAGTTTTATGGCTTGTTAAATAAATTAAAGACACGTATTTTATTGATTTATCAAGGTTTAGATATTGTCTACAAATTGTTTAATAAAGCTAAAAATCCATACAGGATGAATGTTTTCTCAGTTGACTAAACTCCATTAAAGACTCAATATGATAAGTTGATCATATTGATGAAGTGGGATATATGAAGTGATTGAAGTTTCAATGTTTCATAAAAGCCACTGAAAGTACTTTGAATCAAAAACTAAGATTACAGAAATTTGATTGAAGTAGAAAGGACTTAATAGAATTATAACGTAGTTGACAAACAAAGTTTTCTTAGTCAATATTACTCATGGTTAATTTTGAGAGACTCAAAATTATCGTGATAATGAAATCTTAGTGATACAAGGATTTAAGTAATGTTATAATGAAATTGTCAAATGTATTGGTGTGATAAGTAAAAGCGTGAAACAAAAATAATTCTCAACCCACTATTTTTTTTATTTGTTAAAGATAGGAGCATTTTCATTAATTAGCATAGAGTTATTTTAACCATAGTTCCAAGTAATCGGTATTGCTCATAATTGATGCATAATTGATTAAACGGTTTTGCATAAAACCAATATATTTATTGTAGTGAATTTGCACTTTAAACTCCAAGTGTCTAACACATTGGATTAAGGAGAAAAGTGTATTATGATGATAGAGAGGTGGAAATTATATTAAGTTAAGATTGTGAATCTTTGGAGAAAAGAATGAATGGAAGGGTCAACATGCAAATGTTTCCAATTCATCACCTTGTCCAGGAATTTATGTATGAGATACATAAAGTTTAAACTTAATATTAAATACATGTCATATGGGGAATTTGATGTAATATTCACATTGTGATGTATTCATCAAATTTCCAAGACAATAATCATGAAGTGCAAAACAGTACAAACAAGATAATAAGTGCTCATATATATGACATTGGATTGTCACAGAGATCCAGAAAAAGGCGATATTCATGTTAACTCAAATATTTTATCTTGAGAGTGATTGGACTAATATTAAATCATGGGGACATGAATATTTTCACAAGGAAAAAATATATAAATATTTTTTATTCATAAAGCAAGTCTTGATTAAAATTGTTTTATCAAATACGAATAAATAATAATGATGAGTTGAAAAACTAATCATATCAATTGCTTGGTGTTGTTATCGAATCAATTAGCAAAGCATTTGCTAAATGTAATTAATTTTGGATTACTAGAGTAATATGAAGTACGAGTGTTAAGTCAGTTGTGTTAATGAGATAAAATGGTCATCTTTATCATTATATAAAGCAAATGGACTTAAAAGTCAAGGGGGGGCTGAATATGATCGTTTAATTTGGGTAGGCCTGATTGAAAGAGAGTTGCCTCATGAAAAGATTTAAAAGAGTTTTAAATGAATTATCAGAAAATTTCTTATTAAATTCAATATCTATGAGATAGATTAAGGAGTTTAATAAACATTAATATGATGTGTGTGCTAAGCGTAATTCTGAACGGATTTTTGAATTACAGTGAGACAAAAGATTTTGTTTCAAAAATAAACATGACATGATATTTTGCAATGGAGTTGACATTTGTAGTCTTGGTAAGCGAAATAGAAAGGATTGAGATCAAATAATAAAGTTTTGTGATTTAGCCAATATCGTTGTCATGAAGAAGCACACGGGAACTAGTATATTTCCGTTGGCTAAATTTTTTAGTCAAACCGGTATAAAGGAGAAAGACTTGAGTAAAAGTTTCTCAAGTAGTTAATTGTTTGTAATAAAACATAGAAATATTATGGTAAGATATTTTTCACCTAAATATTTTTTATGGTGGTATTAAAAAGTATAAACCAAATTAGTGGTATTTTGTATTGCTACAAATAATATTTTGAGAGGTATTCACATATGTATTTGTAGTAGAATTACAAAATCAAATCTTTATTAATTTTAATTCAGATTATGATTCTTCAATTTATAATACCATATGTTATATAATTGTCAACATTAGAGTATTATAAGTGAACGCTACAGTATATTATCTTGCATAGTTGCAACACAATGTGAGACATTTGGACTGGAAGTTATAGGATAAAAGTCATTCGACTTAGTGACGTTTCAAAAGATGGTATGATAATTCATCCAGATACGCTTGAATTATTAATTCTACTATGAAGCCAGGTTCGCACAATTCCAATTCCTAATAAATCCAACACAAGTTTATCACAAGTTGATGAGATCAAAGGGTGAAAGACAGTGGGCCAAGGAACCACATGCATAGTGTGAGTAACACCAGATTTCTATAGGTGTTATTGCATCATACTAACTAGAGTATTATTGACTGTAGTGCAAGTGGGAGTCTATTGGAGATATGTCATAGAGACAATAATATTTAATTATTATTCTATATACTAGGACATAACTAAGTTTATGCCATCATGCTACAACCGCTATAGCATTTGAAAAGTGAGTTTTTAAAGGAAAATCTTTGTGCGAGTGTGAAGACATAAACAAACAAGATTTCATAATCTTGTCTCTAAGATTAGTTGATGGTTTGTGAGATGATCACGTTTTCCTGATCATGGACTTAGTTAAAAGTCTAGCCAAACATAAGAGTTTATTGTTAGGGTAACAATAGTACTGAACCGACCCAAGTGTATGGTGTTGTTAAAAGATACTAAACAATCATAATGTATTTTAGCAAATACATATGAAGTTAAAATTGACTATAATTCATATACTATGAGAATATGTAGTGACTGATGTCTACGCACGCTTCTATGCTTGTAGACAGTGTTGGGCATCCAAGTGCAGAGGTTTGTAGATCAATAGCAAGTTTCCCTTAAGTGGATCACCCAAGGTTTATCGAACTCAGAGAGGTAGAGGTCAAATATATCCCTCTCAAGCAACCCTGCAATTAAGATACAAGAAGTCTCTTGTGTCCCCAACACACCTAATATAATTGTCAGTTGTATAGGTGCACTAGTTCGGAGAAGAGATAGTGAAATACAAGTAATATGGATGATTATAAGTGGTAATTGCAATCTGAAATGAAAATGGCAGCAAGCAAACATGTAGCAGAACTGGTTGTAAACGGTGTTTCAATGCTTAGAAACAAGGCCCAGGGATCATACTTTCACTAGTGGACATTCTCAATAATGATAATGTAATTGAATACATAAATATATTATCTTCACTATGCTACGCTGAACTACTCTCCGGTTGGATAACAAACACCAATTCACCGCGTAGGGCTGCAAAAGCACACCTTAAAGTCTCATTATCCATCTAGGTAACCCCACACGTCACCTTGAGATCCCTAGATGGTTCCATACAAACACCACAATTTCATAGAGACATCCAACAAAAATTATATAAACTTTAGCCTAAGGGTCACACACGGTGTGCACACTGTCACCTTCACACCGTGGGAAAAGGTGTCTCCGGAGGTCACAATAATAAAACCACTTGAGTAGCATAATAGATGAAGAGTAACATCGACTTATTCAACTAAATTATAAAGGTCATGATCACATAAAGATTACATCATTGGAGAGAGATATGAACCACATAGCTACCTATAGAGCCCTCGGCCTTGGAGGAGAACTACTCCCTCCTCATCATGGGCGCCAGCGACGGCGATGAAGATGGCGGTGGAGTCGATGGAGATAACTCCGGGGGCAATTCCCTGTCCCGGCAGGGTACCGGAACAGAGATTTCTGTCCCCCAAAACTTGTCTTTGATGGCGGCGGAGCTACGGAACTTTTCGTTGATGGAGGCTGATTGATTTAGGGTTTTGCATCGTTTGCAATATATAGGCTTTAGGACGATACCGGTGCACGCCCGAGGGGCCCACACCATGTGGTGGCGCGGCCAGGGGAGCGCCACCCTATGGTGTGGCCACCTCGGTGCCCTCCTCCGTCTCTGCTTTGGACTCCATTGACGTGTCGGAAAAAATAGGAGGTTGGGTCTTTGTTTCGTACGATTCCGATAATATTTCCTCAAGTAATTATCTGGAGTAGAAAAAAGCAGAAAACAGGAACTGGCACTATGGCATCTTGTTAATAGGTAGTCTATGAAAACATCCGGAAAACAAAGTAAAACATGTGGAAAACATAAAGGCATTTGATAGAAAACAAGCATGGAGCATCGAAAATTATAGATACGTTTGAGACATATCAGTGACCGCACGATCAAAAGTTCTACTTTGGATGTCATCAACCGTCTTGCCGTAACTTGGGATCATAACGTTGACATTTGGGTATAATCTAGAAAGTATAATGAAACTGAGATCGTTCAAGATTGGTACTTAAATCCTATAAAAGATAGAGAGATACATGTTCTGGGTCTCTCAGTATCACTGATGTCAACCAATTGTTTGTCGAGGCACAGTGTGATTTATCACAAGGATATCGGTTATATGGATGAGAAAACAGAACAATATCGGTAATGAGTTTTATATGTGTTATGATCAAAGAGTTTGATCAGACTAGATCACATAATCTCGCCTTGTGATATTATTTATATCATGAAGTTATGGAAATAGGTGCAACTAGTAACTTGTAAGGTTTCCTCGATCTTCGTGAACACACATGAGCCATCATGGGTGTCCACGATCCCATTGTTAGTTATTGTTCGGTAAGTTCCCGAATATGTATGTGTGTTATCAAGCATTTATGGGGCACATGCTTAAGACATCTCAACCTTTAATTGAGAGACTAAAGATGTTGCTATTGGTTTTATGAATGCTATATGTCGATTCGATGTCAGAGAAAAAGTCAGGTGTCAATCAGAGAGGTCTCGTGGAAGTTACTATATGGGAGAAATGATGCCGGTGTTAGGCAGAATTTATATGCGAGATAATGGAGGACATGAGATATCACAGGGTATTTGAAATAAGGGACCCGGAAGATTTTTGGGAAAAAAGCGCGAATTGGGCAAGTGCTGGAAGTGGGCAGATTCGCCCCCATGGCGACACCACTTGGTGGGGGCTGACAGGTGGGCCCCGGGGCCTCTAAGCATGGCGCATGGAACCTTCCGGTGATTTTCATAATTTTGTTTGAAGGAAAAAAGGAAAATAAAAGGGATAAGGAAAAGGGGGATGTGGGGTTGGACTCCCAAAAGGGGAGCCCAATCCGACTCCACCTAGGAGAGGGGTGCAACCAAGCCCCCTTCCTAGCTGGAGTAGGACTCCTCCCCGCAAGGTAGGTTCCCCCTACCCTCCAAATGGAAAAATGACCCTAAGGTTTGAGGCAAAACACAATATTGAGAATAATTGCCTCTCAAGCCTCTCTCTCTCTAGTATAATTAGAGGGTCCAATTAGAGCCCCTCTAATTGGATTAGAGATTTTTCTAATTGGGTTTTCGAGGCGTCCTCTCCTGTTTCTAGCTAGATCTAATTACTATTCTCTCTCATGTCTTGAGAAACTTCCGGAATCATATAGTTCTAATCGCAGTCGGTTAGTGCTACCAATTAGCAACGCCGAAAGCGTGTCTATCTTTGTTGGTGCCGAGTCCTGTACAGCGGAGCGCTGACGGTTTGACACGAGCGTACGCGTGCATACCATAAGAGGGATTACACGTGTGATCCTTGATAAGAGAAGCTTAGGAACATCTTTGCAATCAGCCCTAGTTGTCATGATCTACCTTTTTCAGAACTCTTCTACGTCTATATCGAATCCGCTGCCCTGTGAGTCGTTGATGGCCTTAATGCCCTCGTTGGTAAACCCCAAGAGAAAGGTTGTGAAGAGTGTAGCATCAAGTTTTCCCTCAGAAAAGAAACCAAGGTTGAATCGACCAGTAGGAGGACAAGCAATCTCTCAAGGTTGATGCAGCTGAGGTGGCAGGGCGCACTACCGGTTCACCGGCAACGTGGAACCTACACAACACAATCAAATCACTTGTTCCAACATAGCAGTGAGGTTGTCAATCTCACCGGTTTTGCTGAACACAAAGAGGTTAAACGTATGGTGTGGAAAACAGTAGGAACAGTATGAAAACAGTATGAAAGCAGTATGTATTTTATCAGTATGAGGAAAATGGACCGGGGTCCACATTTCACTAGTGGTGTCTGTCCGTGAAAGATAGATAACATGTGTGGTGAATAAATTATAGCTGGGCAATTGACATAAATTAAGGCTGCACCGTAGTGCATATGCAAGACATAAAGATTACTATGTGATTCATGCACGCATTACAAGAAAATACCTAGACCGTCATCCAACTGAATCTATGTCTAATAATCCACCCTCCGAAAATCATCCGAACAAATGTTGGGTATTAAGTTTCTAGCAACAGATTATCGCCGTAAGAAAAGTGTGTAATGTGAACAATGTAAACTAGGTAAACACCATTGTTTTCTCCCTAATGGAAACATCACATCCTCCATCCGTCACGTTTCTGTCACTCGAGCACAGATGCAAAGGAGGCATGAACGCACTATCGAGCATAAATACTCCCTCTTGGAGTTACTAGAATCTACTTGGCCATAGCATCTACTAATAACAGAGAGCATGCAAGATCATAAATAACATAAGCATGACGATAACAGGATAGATGGATAATCATAAGACATATCATTCAACATTCATCAGATCCCAGCAAACACAACATGTATCATTACATAAAGATGATCTTGATCATGTTAGGAAGCTCACAAGATCTAAACATGAGGTACAAAGTGGAGAGAACAACCATATATATACTGCTATGGACCCGTAGTCCAGGGATAAACTACTCACGCATCACTTCGGAGGAGGGCATGGTGGTGTAGACCCCTCCGAGGATGAATTCCCCTCCCGGCAGGGTGCCGGGGAGAGCTCTAGAACCCTCCCGATCTCGGGATGATGATAATGGCGGCCTCGGGTGTTTTTCGGGAAAATGTGGGATATATTTAGGGTTTACATCTCAGGGGGATTAAATAGGCGAAAGGGCAAAGGCGGTGGAGGCCTGGGGGCCCCACACCACCCCCCGGCGCGGCCAGGGGGGCGGTGCCCTATGGTGTGGGCCCCCTGAGGCCCCCCTCCGGGTCTCTTTTGGACTCCGTGGAACCTTCGGGGATTCTAAGACTTTCGGGCTTCGAATTTTCCAATTCCGAGAATATTTCCAGAACAACTTTTCTGAAACCAAAAACAACAGAAAAAAGGGAACTGACTCTGTGGCATCTTGTCAATAGGTTAGTCCGGAAATCGATAAAAATGACATAAAGTGTATAGCAAACATGTGGGAACAATAATAAAAAAAACATGGAACATCATAAATTAAGGATAAGTTTATGACGTGTCAACATCCCCAAGCTTAGTTCCTACTCGTCCTCTAGTAGGTAAACGATAAAAACACATAATTTCTGAGGTGACATGCTACCAACATAAACTTGATCATCAATAATGTAAAAGCATAAGTAAGATGAGATCATATAACTTTAACACATGCATGATAAATAGAACTTTAATAATAAAGCATAGCAATCACCTTGCATCATGAGAAGTAACTCAAATAAAAGATCATGAATAACAATGCAACAAAAGATATACGTTTGTTTCAAGTATAGAGAGAACATGTCAAAGTGATATTTTGCTAGTCCTTAAGAGTGGGGCAAAACATAAATGTCAAACACCTTCGAAGTTAATGAGGAATACTAGAACAAATAATTAGAGAACAAGCAATACCACATCATGAAGCAATTAATAATGTTTCTGGGACAAACGCACATAAAACTCAGAATGGCAACTATGCTCTCTCAACTTCGCATAAAGTTAGAAGATGGAGACTCAACATAAAAGTAAAAGAAAGGCCCTCCGCAGAGGGAAGCATGGATCACTCATATTCTAGAGCTTTTATTTTATTAAATAGAGGTATAAAAACTTGACACTCCCCCCAACCATCTTTCACAAACCATGGATAACTGAATCCTTGGGTGCCTGTCAACAATCACATACCGTGGAGGAGTGTCTATATTTTAAGAGAGGTGTATGCTTATGTCAACGAATGGTAAACAGAAAATACAGTACGTCACAAGCCAACTCGGCTTCACAAGAGCGGCTCTCCCATAAAAGGACGCATCTGGGTAGAAGGTCATCCCGCTTTCTCTTTTGTTTACACAATTATGCTTTGACTGATAAATCAGGGGCAAAAATAGTGAAGAGAATTTGTGTTATTAATTTGGGGCTGGGCACCCCGCTGCCAGCTCTTCTATCATTGGATAAGTGGATGAAGCTACTAGTTTAGGGTGTGAAAGTCCAATCAACAAGTGAGATAAAAATTCTCTATTTACGTCCTCATGAGCTAAAACAGGAGCACAAAACAAGAGTAATTTTGAAAGTTTTAAATGTAACACATGAGCAGTTTACTTTGGAGTGGCGGTTAAATTCCACATGTAGGTAGGTATGGTGGACACAATGGGAAAACTTTGGTTTTTGGGTGTTGGATGCACGAGTAGAGCTCATACTCAGTACAGGTGGAGGCTAGCAAAAGATTGGGAGCGACAAATCAAGAGAGCATGAGCCATAATCATGCATAGCGACATAAATATCATTAATCAAAGCATAAGTGGTACCAAAATTTCAAAAACTAAATGATCATGGAGGCTATTCGTGACTGGTTCATAGTCATAAACATGGTGTGAGCATGCGCCAAGTCAACCAAATAAAACATTCAAAGGAGAACACCACAAATTTATGCTTCAATATGACAAGAACAACTCATGATTCTTCCAATGGAACATTAAACACTCTCAGCTATTTGAGGCTAATCATGATGCTAAATGACCACAAGGATTTAGAACTAAAATAACATCTAGCATGATATGAAAAATTCTAGCCTCAGTCTATACAAGCTTCTACTTGCACCGTTAAAAATTCTACCTCAAGCAGCAGTTTCTTTTCCCAACAAGAACCATACAAAACATGCTTTAATAAAAAACTCTCTAAATGGTACAGAAATAAAACATGAGAGGACTCATAAAACACTACTAAAAGTAACAACTCTGAATAATAGATGCAATGAAAACGAGAGCTAAACAGTAATTTTTGCAACAACTGGAAGAAAAACTAAGAATACTAGCATAGCAAGTATTCAAACGAAAAAGCGGAGCATGTCTCTCTCCCAAACAAAGAATTCTAGGGTCCAACTATATTATTGCAGCAAGGAAAACAAAATAAAACAAAGGAAAACAAAAGAAAAACAAACAGACGCTCCAAGTAAACTTCATATGATGTGACCGAATAAAAATATAGTTTCACGAGAAGTGACCTGACAGATAGTTGATCAAGAAGGGGATGCCAAAGATTAGATGATTGAGTATTCTAAAAATATGCTGGGATGAACCACGGGAGCATCCCCAAGCTTTTACCTTGCACTCTTCTTGATCACATATATCACCTCTTCTCTTGACCCTTGAAAACTTCCTTCACACCACACTCAAACAGTAATTCGTATTGGAGGGTTAGTGAAACAATTAAAAATCCATTGGTTATGTATGGCACAAGTGCTATTGATACTTTTAAATATTAGCTACAGCCACTGATGTTTAGTGAAGAAAATAAATCCACTTGAAATCGCAAAAGAGCAAATGCATGAAAAATGGCAGAATCTGTCAAAACCAGAACATTCTGTAAATAAGATTTTTTTTGAGGCACTTACGTTGCTCAATCAAAAAACTTAAAGAACAAAAAAGTCACAGAATTAGCATAGGAATAAGCACAAAAAATCCAGATCATTCTGATCTTCCTGGATTTTATACGATTTTTACGGTGGAGAGCAGAAATCTGTTTCCTGCGCAAAAATCCGAAAGCCAACTCCAACTCTCTTCAGAAATTTTACTTTGAACTACTAAAACATGAAAAGGAAGATAAAAAGGAGTTGTACAGAATTATAGAACCCCTTGACTCAAACAAAACAGAGAAAAACAAAGAAAAAATAAAACCATGGGTTATCTCCCAAGAAGTGATTTTCCTTAACGCCTTTTAGCTAGGCCTATAAAAGTGGAATCAAGTGTTTTCAAGTGAAGAAGCATCAAGAAGCAAGTATAAACAAATTTAATTCTAACCCACTTCCTATCCATAGGAATCTTGTAAAGAAATAAATTAAAGAATCTCAAACTAGAAATCATGGGAAGGTAGAACAAGAGCAATTTCAAAACATTCAACAAAAAGAGACGTGTTTTAGTAACATGAAAATTCCTACAACCATATTTTCCTCTCTCATAATAATTTTCAGTAGCATCATGAACAAACTCAATGACATAATTATCACATAAAGCATGTTTGTCATGGCCTATAAGCACAAAATTCATATCAAGCTCAAAAACAGTGGGATCAAAATTTAAAATTAGCTCCTCTTTTTTTTCTCCACTTTTAGCGATAGCAAAACAAGATGATTTATCACTCATAAAAGGTATAGGACACATTATAGCAATCCTATTTTCAGTATCATTATAATTTATAACATCAAGTAACATAGGACCATCATCAAGAGCATTATCATAATATTTATCCAAGTAGCATGGATTATCATACATAACAATAGCAATATCATTTCACAAGTTTCATTCATAGTAGTATCAAGGTCACAAGTTAGCAAGTATCAATTTCATCAAATAGGGACATTTCAAAAGAATCAATAGGATCATCACTTTCATCAAATAATGTATGAGTTAAAGAGTTACTCTCATTGGAGGTAGACATGGGCTTCCAGATTCAACAATTTCTTCCATAGGCTCCTGCAAGGCATTATTTTATTCCTTGGATTGAGAGCATTTATTAAGATATTCCATTATGTAGTAATTATAATCCTTGTAATTATCAAAGAAATATTTAAGTATAGCATAATTTTCGTATTTATAAGGTGCGGCATCAATACTTTCAAGTAAATAGGCAATTTCGAATGCACCCTTCTAAGCAATAAATTCTTCAATTTGTTTCATATCATATAATTCATAATTTTCCTTAACATAAGAAGACATGGTAACATTTTCATTTATACTCACATTGAAAAGGGAGATGTTTATACCTCCTACAGCAACAAGATTTATCAAAGCAATAAGTAACATTATAAGTAGAGCACAAGTTTCTAGCATAGTCATGCAATTTATTAATTTGCTCCCATAAGTGTATCCTCTTCTGTGACAAGCGATGTTCCTTATAATATTTTTGTTGTTCATCCGTGAACCCATCTTGCCTATAAGATCTAGTTTCAAAGGCATCAAACATTGATAGCAAGCATAATAAAGCAAGCAAAACAACAACAAAGTAAAAATGATTGGAGGTGGGAGAATCCCCTTGCAGAAATTCTCTTCCTCCCTGGCAACGACGCCAGAAAACTTGTTGATGGCCTTAATGCCCTTGTTGGTAAAACCCAAGAGAAAGTTTGTGAAGAGTGTAGCAGCAAGTATTCCCTCAGAAAAGAAACCAAGGTTTAATCGACCAATAGGAGGACATGCAATCTGTGAAGGTTGATGCAGCTGAGGTGGCAGGGCGCACTACCGGTTCAGCAGCAACGTGGAGCCTACACAACACAATCAAATCACTTTGTCCCAACGTAGCAGTGAGGTTGTCAATCTCACCGGTTTTGCTAAACACAAAGAGGTTAAACGTATGGTGTGGAAAACAGTAGGAAAATAGTAGGAACAGTATGAAAGCAGCAGGTGTTTTATCAGTATGCGGAAAATGGACCGGGGTCCACATTTCACTAGTGGTGTCTCTCTGTGAAAGATAAATAACATGTGTGGTGAAAAAATTACAGCTGGACAATTGACAGAATTGAACGCTGCACCGTAGTGCATATGCAAGACATAAAGATTACTATGTGATTCATGCGGGCATTACAACTAAATACATAGACCGTCATCCAACTGCATCTATGTCTAATAATCCACCCTCAGAATATCATTCGAACAAATGTCGGGCATTAAGTTGCTAGCAACAGATTATCGCCGTAAGCAAAGTGTGTAATGTAAAAAATGTAAACTAGGTAAACACCATTGTTTTCTCGCTAATGGCAACAACACATCCTCCATCCGTCACGTTTCTGTCACTTGAGCACAGATGCAAAGGAGGCATTAACCCACTATCGAGGATAAATACTCCCTCTTGGAGTTACTAGCATCTACTAATAACGGAGAGCATGCAAGATCATAAATAACATAAGCATGAAGATAACATGATAGATTGATAATCAGAAGACATAACATTCAACATTCATCAGATCCCAGCAAACACAACATGTAGCATTACATAAAGATGATCTTGATCATGTTAGGCAGCTCACACAATCTAAGCATGAGGTACAAAGTGGAGAGAACAACCATCTAGCTACTTCTATGGACCCGTAGTCCAGGGATGAACTACTCACGCATCACTTCGAAGGAGGGCATGGTGGTGTAGACCCCTCCGGTGATGAATTCCCCTCCCGGCAGGGTGCCGGGAAGAGCTCCAGAACCCTCCCGATCTCGGAATGACGATGACGGCGGCCTCGGGTGTTTTTGGGTAAAAGTGGGATATATTTAGGGTTTACGTCTCGGGGGGATTAAATAGGCGAAAGGGCAAAGGCGGTGGAGGCCTGGGGCCCCCACACCACCCCCGGTGCGACCAAGGGGGGGCGTGCCGCCCTATGGTATGGCCCCCCTGAGGCCCCCCTCCGGGTCTCTTCGGGACTCCGTGGAACCTTCGGGAATTCTAAGACTTCCGGGCTTCGAATTTTCCAATTCCGAGAATATTTCCAAAACAACTTTTCTAAAACCAAAAACAGCAGAAAACAAACAACTGGCTCTGTGGCATCTTGTCAATAGGTTAGTCCGGAAAATCGACAAAAATGACATAAAGTGTATAACAAACATGTGGGAATCAATAACAAAACAACATGGAACATCAGAAATTAAGGATACGTTTATGAGTATCAGTCGTGATCTTGATCAATACATGTACGGGCATGCATCATTATCTGCATAGTGATATCGATGGACTATGTAGGGAGAGTTTTTAAAATTCTGAAGTGTTGACCAGCACGAGGACCCATAATAACACAAAAAGACCAAAACTACAAACATGTATTGATAAAGGGTGCCCATCACATACCAACGGCTAGAAGGCCATCAAAGATAAAGGAAACCTGCGTAGTTACAGATGAAGAACGCTAGTGACGGTTATGGTTTGGGTAACTCCGTACATGTGCAACTAATACCCCATGCATCTCTAAGTAGGTGGAGCATGAACTGAGTTAACTTTTCAAGTTTTACCAAGTATATATACTTAAACATGAAGATTTACAATATCAAATCATATAAATAGATCCATCATAAGATATTATTAAACATAGTAGATACCGATATTTAATTTATATATTTCCTTAAACTCAAACTAGACATGATTGACTTCTATACTGAATTCATGCACACATATTTGGAGACGGAGGGAGTACATGTTTTCATATATACAGAATACAAACTTGGAGAGGTGTTTTTGATATTACAGATTACATGTGGAACAAAATGAAGATATTGATTCGGGAAGGCAAAGTCCTCATCTACGGTCAATATGTTCAGTTTCTTTTTGAGTCCAGGATACATGTTGCTTTCATTACTAACTATGGGATGCTATTCCCACCATACTCCCTCTCAATGGCCCCTCGAATGAAGTTCCTCAACCCACAACCAAGAGGGCTCGCACAACTATGTATGAGGATATTCCCAGCTCTCCATCTGTTGAGAGTGCCGCTGACACCAAGGCACCAGTTTCTAAGCCCAAGAAGTTCACACTCAAGACCGCTCTTCAGAAGATGAACTATTTCTTCATCCATCAACAGTCCAAAGCATATAAGGCATATTAGAAGGATAAACTCTCCCGCTGCAATCAAAGGCTCATTATGCGAAAACTTGATATTCTAGTTGAGGTTAGCTCCGACGAGCTCTTTGAGCAGTATTGGAAGTCCAAACACACATATTGGCTTGGTGATGATGCTTCCTCCCTTGGGCTGTTTTGGTCTGCCAACACCGCTGCGGCTAGTTCCAGTAGGGATGTTATTCCATAAGTTGAAGCTGATAGTCAAGATGACGAGGAAGGATTCGAAAAGGATGGAGATGATGATGAAGCTGGTGGTGATGACGACTCTGATGAGGACTTCATGGCGTGATACCGTGGGTGCGTAGTTTCTATTTCCCTTTTTGGATTTTTGATGCCAAGGGGGAGAGAGATATATTAGGTCCACCAGGGATTTGCACTGGGAGGGCATTGGCATTGCATCATCCATTTGTGTCTTCCATTTGCAATTTGCTTTGCTATCTTTGTTGAATTCTATTTGGTCTTTATTTTAGGAAAACAGGGTAGGCTATACTAGCGCAAATCAAAAATTCTACCGCGTCAACCAAGATCCGCTGCAAGATATAGATCACGAGATTACCACCAGATGTGTTGTGCCGATCTAGGTGAAGCGGGCCGGGGCAGAGTAGTCGTACGAATCCTACGGATCACATTTCTCCACGAACACCTCCTCTTGGCGGCTCGCCCAAGTGCTACAGATGCAACACCTCTATCGGTATCCACACGTGCGGCGTGGAAGCACCGCTCGCCGGAGTGCTAGGTCCGCACGGGCGACAAAGGCGTGGAGAGATGGTGGCTGCGGTGGAATGTGGTGCGGAACTAGCAAACCTAAAACACACAACCTGCTCTCCTTTATATAGACATCCCCATAATGGGCTGCCACTGAATATCCCACTCTGGGGTCCATTTCCAGCCCATTTCAGATCCACTCCAAGTTCTGCTTCTTCTGCCTTAAGTGTGTGACCCTATAGCTTAACGCGCGTTTAGACATGACAGAGTACACCTACTCGGCCAATAGTTGGTAGCGGATTCTAGCAAAACATGCCAACTCCCAAACGCGCATAAAGATCGCATCAGACGAACCATCACATGTTTCTGCTATTCCTTTTGCCTCACGATATTTGATAATGCTTCTAGCTGATCAGTCTTTCTCGATCATGTGGGTCGGAATTCCTTACTAGGTTAACTATGAACCTTATTTAGCGCGGCCATGCATTTTTGGATCCGATCACTCGAGGGGCCCATAGAAATATATATCTCTCTCTCTCTCTCTCTCTCGTGAAGAGAGGTAAAATTCCATCTTGACTGACCATGTCTTGCAGCATGCTTCATGACAAACCCAAAAGCTACCTTTATAACTACCCTGTCACGGTGTAGCGTTTGATAGCCCCAAAGTCGTTCGATTCACATCTCAAGCACATGCGACAATCTCAGGTCTAAGGAGAAAACAAACACAACGTGTAGAGAGAGAACTATTAACAATGTTGTAATGTATCAAGGTGGGTCCGTCCAACACCATGTTCACAACATGAGTTCACATTATCAGTTCGACATCACCATGTCTATGACTTGCGAAACATAAACATCAACAACATATGTGCTAGTCTAATATTCAGGTGTATCCTCACATGAACTCTGACTAGGGACATATTTAGAATAACCATGTAAGTAAAGAGTTTCACAAAAAAGTCACATACTTGCCAATCGATACAAATATATTATTCAAGGCATATTATTACAAATCATGGATACATAGATATATCATTATCTCTATGATTGCCTCTCGGGCATATCTCCAACATTTATGTTTTGTGGAACTCGGTTATCTGTATGATATTGTAAGACTATGTAATCCCCGGGTTATCCATCTATATGGTGAAGAATATGGTGAGCTTAAATTTATCAGTTATCTAGGGTACTATGATGATATGCTAAATGATCTACACGTAAAAAAATTCCTACTCATTGTCTTCATATCTAAATTACTGGCTATTGTTGAGAAAATATTGATGTATAAATCATTGGGGGGAGTTATCATATCCATTTTTGTGTGCCCTTAAATCTAAATGAAATGTTAAAGGGCATACATTAAGGGGGGCTAGGAGAAACTTGCAAATCATAAAATTATATATTTCTCCATGTAAATCCACGTGTTGTCATCAAATATCAAAAAGGGGGAGATTGAAAGGACATGTGTCCCTTAATCCTATTTAAATGTTTGATCACATTACTTGGAAAGACTAACTATCTACTTGAAGCATTTAGGAAATATACAGTGTTACGAATTGGATGAAATAATCTCTCAAAAGGAATAATAGGAGGAGAAAAGAAGAAGAAAGGAAGAAGAAGGTATCTGCCTAGCCAGGCTGAGGCCGGGCTCGAGGCCAGGTCTCTCTGACTGGTGGCCGGGTGTTCAGGCAAGCCGTCCTAGGCTGGGTCCGAGGCCGGATGCCTCTGTTACCTTGTCGTCCTGCGCACCGTGGAGCCGAGTTAGGCCGGGCTCTCTGGCTCGAGGCCAGGTCCTATGGCTGAGGCCTGGCTGCCTTCCTACCTGCTCCATGAGTCTACCGGTCTCCAAGCCGGTCTGACCGACCCCAAGGCCGGGTATCGTGCAAAAGTCAACATCTCCCCCAACGACCACTTATTGTACCACACTATAAATAGGCATCTTCTTTCTCCTTGAGCTCTTGTGACTTGAATATTCTCTCTCCACCATTTGTGACCGACCAAAACTCATAAATCTCTCCAAATACCCAACCAAAATTCTTGATCTCTTGGGATTTGGAGCAGAACCACTAGATCTACATCTCCACCAACCGATTCGTCACCACCCCACTTATCCCCTAGGGATCTTGAATTTTTTGGTTCATTGGAACCTAGAACCTTATTGCTCTTATCTCATTGGAGCGTTGTTGTTATTCCCAAAGGTTTGGGAGCTCGTGGATCTTGTTGGCCGGAGTCTTGGTGGCTCCCAGGATTTGGTGAGGACCCTCCAAGTTGTGGAGTGTGCTTCATTCTTGTAAAGGTTCTAGTTGCCAACCTCAACGGAACATAGTTATTCGTGTCTCATTCACCTTGGTGGTTGAACACGAAGGAGATACAATGTGCTATTTGACGGCTACTCGGTGTTCCACTTTGGTGGCACCACACCGCTCCAAAGGAGATTAGCTTCCATAGCGAAGTGAACTTCGGGATAAATGTCGAATATGCATCTCAACAAGTCCCTCGGATGAACCGATAGGGTTTCGAGTAAGAGAACGAGTAGGCGCTGGTGACAATCGTCGGCTAACAGGGGGCAGATTACCCAGGTCCGGGGCCCTCGTAGAGGTAAAACCCTTACTCTTACTTCTGTCGATCTGTATTAATGAGTAGATCGGTTACAAGGGGTGATGCTCAAGTCGAGAGTATGATCTCGATCTCAAGGCTTTGATGGTGCGGTATTGCTTGGTCCTCCCCCCAGTGGTTCTGCTGACTTTATATAGGTAGCCAAGCCTCAAACCGTGCCCGGGGGGGATACAAACCCTAACCTAAAGTCGGTTACAGGTTCCCTTTCTTAACCCGCAAGACTTCGCGAGTGGGCCTTGATTGGGCCTTCTAGAACAGTCCACGGCGTCTCCCTTGGAGCTTGGGTCTTGGGCCTTAGACTGGGTAGGCTCACCCGATAGGTCTAGGATCCATCCCTTCGTCAATAAATCTCCGCATTATTGTGTTCGATTATTTCTCAACTTGCCTTTACTTGTTGTTACTAGCTTAGTTCTTGAATATCTCGTGCTAGTATTATTTACTCATCATATAGGATTGTTCACCTAGTTGCACAATCTAGACAATCTATATTTGAGCAACTACTCTTAATCGAAAAAGAAGTAAAATTTGTAGTTAACTTATTCACCCTATTTAGTTAACCCTCTTGATCTGTTCAATTGTCACCCTTTATTTAAAATATCAAAATGTTGTAAAAGTATGTTCACGCATAGATTTACATCATATATGTTTACAAAGTTTATACACGAAACTCGATATTTTTCGTGGCTTGTATAGGAAAGGCAAAATTATATAGTAAAAAGGCTTTTTTTTTTGGCTTTTTACACATGCCACAAAAATACATTTTTTTATGAAATGAGTAAACACAAAGAATGCGAAGATGTATACAGGAAATGTTATGTCAATTTTTGTATATCTTAAAATATATATTTGAAATATCGGGGTGTATATGCACCGGTAGCCAAAGTAGATTTGACATACCAACTATGCAAATTCATACTGTAACCGGTAATCGAACGAGTCGTACTTTGTTCACACTCCGTCCACTATTAACATGCCATAAAAAGGGAATCATATACTGCTTACTTTTGTCTCAAGTCGAATTCAACTTGTTTTTTTAGAAGACGAGTTGAATGCAACTATCATGAGATTTCATCTTCACTTTCTTCCTTGCCGCCCATCTTTTAGGGCAAAAAATGTGTTGTATTTGGCAAATGTAGCGTGTCACTCGAGAGCGAACTTGTGGAGGTTGCAAAAGCAGGGAGCACCTATATGGGGTCCGCACGCGGCGGAGGCAACGATTTGCCTCTACCGCTGAAGCACCGTTTCATGGACCACTTTTAAGGCTTGTTTATCTTCTCTTTTTAGGTTTTAAGGTCTGTTTGTTTATATCAAACATTTTTAAATCCGAGAAGATTTCAAACATGAGCAGATTTTAAATGTGAACAATTTTTTAATCTGACAATATTTTAGGATTCAATTTTTTTCCTAATTTGAACATTTTCAGATGTGAACAGATTTAAAATCTGAACAAATTTTAAAACTAAAATTTATTAAAATTAAAACATATTTTAAATTAAAACACGCTTTAAATTTGAACTTTTTTATTTGAACAATTTTGGAATCTAAATAATTTTCAAATCCGATAATTTTCAAAATATGGATTTTTTTTTAAACCTGAATATTTATTCTAATCTAAAACTTTTTTTCAAAATATGAACAATTTCCGAAAATAGGAAAACAAATAAAAAAACATAAAAGGAAAACAGAGAGAAAAAAACTGAAAAAAGGCCAAATGGGGCCAGACCACTAGGTGGCTCCTTCAGGCGGCGCGACATTTCGGCGCCGCTAATGGGCGGCATATAGGGTTTGCTGCAAAAGGTCCAAATGAACCTACAAGGGTCGTCCGGCGAGTTGGCTGTATCTTTTTTCAATTAGTGGGCTACATTGTAGTGGCCCATCAGAGCCCACATATCTAGGGTTTGCCGATGGTATAAACATCTCGCCGCCTTGCACATACAACCCTGCCGCGCCGCCGTTCTTCCTCCTTGCTCCGGGTTAGTGTAAGGGCTAGGGTCGTCAGCTGTCGAAGGTAGGAAGCAAGCACCATGTATAGAACTCCCACCTCTCAGTTTCCTTGTGATACTATTTTCATCATTTGATTCAAACTCCCTCTGTTGGTTTTGGCAGGCAGATCAGAGATGGCGGTGCCTCTGCTGACGAGGAAGATCGTCAAGAAGCGGGTCAAGCACTTCAAGAGGGCTCATCATGACCGCTACATCGGGCTCAAGGTATCCACTTCTCTTAAACTTTTACCCAGTGGAATTCGTATCTGCCACATGTTTTGATTGCTTAGTCAGATGATGTGTTGCAGTTCTAGATCGCGATTGCTATCGCCGGTGTGGTTGTTTGGCCGTTTCCAAGTATCTGGATTTTGTGCGTCGTTATAGGTGCTGCTTATATGTCTAATTTATCGTTGTAGCTTGGGCAACGGTGCTGTGAAATGGTAGGAAAGTTAGTATTGGAGTCGGCTTTACGGCTCTGCTAAGTTGATTCACAGTACTGGCTTATAATTCATTATGAGCATTGCACACATCATACATGGCCTTAACCTTTAGAAATGTGTTCTTGTTGCTTTGAGTAGAAACTGTAGTTAATTTGGTGAAAATAAACTAAGTATTACTCCCTCCATATCAAAATGTAAGATGTTTTAGTCTCTCTGTTTAGTCTATATGTATCTAGACACGTTTTAGTATAAGATTCATGTGAACATTGCACTAAAACATGTCTAGATACACGTGGGACAAAAAAGGCTAAAACATCTTACAAATTGCTTATTCTACTTTGCGCATAATTGGACACTTCGTGGAATGGTGATGTCCAATTTTGAGTGTAGTTGTTTTGATTCTTTGTTTCTATCTCTGGGGTTGAAAGAAAGGAAATGATGGCTTAGTAAAAGGTCTGAGGAAGACATCATTTTCTCCAGTGAACATTGGGATGAAGTAAGAGAGCACTAGCCCTTGCATAAGTATAGCATTGTGGCTCTTGCAAACTCTTCTACAGCAATAACTTCATGGCTTCATGAAGTGGGTTGGATAAAAAAGGCGTGGCTTCATTCTGAGTATGAGTGCTTGCCTAGATTTCTCCCAACACTCCTTACCCAATGGGTGCTGAAGAAAATCTTTTCTTCTGCGTGATTAGTGCCTTCTCTCTGATCCTTTCATTTAAACGATTTCTTTTCCTGTTATACTTTACGTTTGGCTGCGGTCAGTTATATGTATTTGAATTTAATTCTTCTATTTTGTTTGTTTCAATGAATCTATGGCACTAGCATGTACACCTGCCATAGAACTGAAGTTTCAACATGCACCATTGTGGCCTATGTTGAATATATCTAAACATCCCTTGTTTTCATGGTGTACTCTTTGTAAACCTTTTTTTAAGCGCCGCCTTAAAAAAATGAGTATGTAGCCTTATTCCTTATGCTGAAACCGTTAGATTTTCATAGCTTCTTTTGACTGTATTATATGCTGAAGCTCTATTGTTCTTGACGTGTTGTTTTACTTAGTACTTCTTGTGCTGTCTTGTCCGTGAACTGAGCAAATTCACTTGTCTATATTTATAGACCAGCTGGCGCAGGCCAAAGGGTATTGACTCCCGTGTCAGGAGAAAGTTCAAGGGAGTCACCTTGATGCCCAACATTGGCTATGGTTCTGACAAGAAGACCAGGCATTACCTGCCCAACAAGTTCAAGAAGTTCGTCGTCCACAACATCTCTGAGCTGGAGTTGCTTATGATGCACAACAGGTAACTATGTTGTCAAATCACAGCGCATAGTAGTGTTACGAACTAAATATTCTTAATCTAGATTGTTCTTTTCTTTTCACTCTCTTGTGCTTGAGTTAAAGTTTGGTTTGTTCACTCTTATTATTGATTTCATGGTTTGTTCGCTTTTATCAGTGATGCCAATGGTTAGGATTAACCCTCCCATCTTGTTTATTGCCAACAGGACATACTGTGCTGAGATCGCGCACAATGTCTCTACCAAGAAGCGGAAGGACATTGTGGAGCGTGCTGCGCAGCTGGATATTGTTGTCACGAACAAGTTCGCTAGGCTTCGCAGCCAGGAGGATGAGTGAACTGTTCTTCACACTGCTCTTATGTTTGCTTTGTTTGTAGGAACTGTCTGCTTCGAGAGCTCGTCTTATGACCTGTTAGTTTATTATATGAGCATCCTGTCACTATGAGTAATGCGTGGCTCAGCAAAATTTTTGTTACTGTTGTCGACCTTGAAATCACAAACTTGGCGTTTTCTAGCGAAAATCTCATTTCGGTCTTGTTGCTTTGCCAAAGTCATTTGGTGTGAAGTGTAACCGGCTAATTGGCTTCATATATTTTCACTGGAAGCTGTGTCCTATCCATGGTCTTGCTAATTACAATGATAAGTTTTGTTTGCATTTGCTTGATTATCCTGTGATATTGGGTACCAATAAATTGGTGAACTCCTGGTCGCCCAGTATGCCTGAGAATAGTTTCAAATCTGCCTGCATTTTGGGTATATAAGGCTCATGCCTTGGGTTCCGACAGCTTTCCCAAACCTAGCTGTAAGCCCCCAATCTCTAGCCATGCGACCAGATCACCTCTTGCGTGCCCTCTCGACTGTGTGGTTGATGTCGTTAAGGAGCCAGGTGATCTTTGTTGTCGTAGGGCCTCCGGCTTTGTGTGGTTCTTGTGGCTGTAGGCTTCAACCAATTCAGTGTGACGGAGTATTGAACATGGAGGTGTTGTCTAATACTCCCTTTGTCCCAAATTAAATGTCACGGATTTGTCAAAATATGGATGTATCTATATACTAAATTATGTGTAGATACATTTATATTTTGACAAGAGGTATGTCATGGATTTGTCAAAATGTGGATGTATCTATATACTAAAATATGTCTAGATACATCTATATTTTGACAAAGAGGTATTAGCATTGAAGGTATAAATACTTGTCAGGTGGGAGCAAATTCATCCAACTAGTTGAAAATGTGGGTGGAGAGGTACAAAACCTTGTCAAGTTGGAGCAAACACATACAAATCCAATCAGAGGACGACATTTGGCAGCCACGTTGGCGCAGAGGTGGTGTTCCAAGTTTGCAGAACCCCCCTAAAGAAAATAAGTCACGCGTTTAGGTCCTTTTATCTTTCTCCTCGCGAAAATTGCAGCGCACCCCTGGGTATCTGACGCATTCATTGCAAGGTCCCGACCAATTTAATTCCCCTTTCTCTTGTTCGAAGGAGAGAACCGGAGTAGCGTAACCCTGGGAGGCGGCGCGGTGCACGGCGGCGATGTCGTGGTCGACGGGATCATCAGCTCCCGGTTTCCGGCGAGCTAGTGGAAGGAGGGGCGGGGATGGGAGGTCCCCCGTGCCGTATCGCGAGGGCGCCATGGCGTACGAGCCCCCGGTGTACTACCGCTGCGATCCACGGCGGAAGGCGCCGCGCTGGATCTCTTGGAGCAAGCTAAACCCTGGGCGACGATACTATGCATGTGTGGATGCTAAGGTGAGCTCGATTGCTCTGTGTGCTCTCCATTTCGCTGTGTGCTCTGCATTTCGTTGTGTGCTCTGCATTTGAAGTGTTTAGTGGGAGCTCGATTTTTCTTCCGTGTGCTTCAATGGTGACTCCCAAGTTTATTTTGGAACAACGTGGTGGTTGTGGATTTGTGAAGTGGCATGATGCCGAAATTCCCAAGTTCTTCAGCGATCTCATTGGAGATCTCCGTGATGAAGTGTGGCGGCTCAAGGGTGGAGGCAACGTTGCAGGGGCTGAAGAATTAGATGTAGTTGCATCCACTGGTGAAGGAAGTGAAATGGACTTAGAGGGACATGTTGCAGGTGACATGGTGGTTCAGAATCTTCAGCTGCAACTCACACTTCAAAATGTAGAGATGAAGGAAGTTAAGGGAAAGTACATGACTGTTCTCTTTGGATTTGTTCTATTTGTGTTAGGTTTAGTGTTAGGTAAAATTCTGCTGCAGTGAAGGTTTGTCTGAAAGTTCAGTGTAAGTGCAATATTCAGGTTCAGTGTTAGTGACCTGAATGTCTGTCAACTGGTTTGTGATGAAAGTGAACCTTGTTATGTGAACAATGTTTTGTGATGAAATAAATAAATGGTTTCTGAAGAAAATATTTGCAAGTCAATATTTGTAATTGGAGTGAATTTAGGTGATTTTTTGCATGGTACAAAACGTAGCAGACAAAATGCACTTACTAGTATGTTGGCCCACCTATCAGTGCCCATGTAATAAATCGCAGCTACTGGCTGTGGAACCGTCCCCGCACTCACTCACTCCTCATATTAACTCCTCACCCACCCCCTCTCTGGCGATTGAGTCTCTCACCGGCGACATGAGCTGCTCGATGGAGAAACCGGTGGCTGGACCTGTCATCCAGGTAGGAAAAACCAGAATTTTTGACCTTGTCTCTTAGATCTACTTGGTGCTCAATGGATTTTGTTGTTTTGGTTTGTGAATCCATTCCTTCCTTGCCTCTAGGTCAATGGCTGCTGCTAGGGTTGTTGATGCGATAGAAATCTCAGACGATCAATCTGTTGATAGTTCAGAACCTTCTTGTGAGGAATGCCAGATGGAAAAGGACCTAGAAATGACTATCAAAGGTATGTCCAAATAAGGGCTTTTCTGTACTATTTTGGAGTGGTCCCTTGATGTTGGTTAGATGTACTCTGTACTCCCCTATTTTTGTACTCCTCTGTTGACATGCACATGCTACAATATAGGGCCAAAATGGGGTGAGGAAGACACATTTGATGCATGGTGTGTGTACCCCAATCGTGTGGCCTTGCTTCGTGAACAAGTTGTCATTCTGAAGAGCATTTGTGAAGAAAAGGAACCAAGAATTCCTCTTTATGTTTTCACTGTTACAGATGCTCATGTTGCAGCAGGAGGAAAAGGGAATATGGTATGTTGTTCTACATTGTCTTGTTGTAATTAGTTCACTGAATTAGTTCACTAAATTCCACTCTTGTTGTAATTAGTTGACTGAATTCCACTCTTCTTTTGTACACTGTAGTATTTGAACAAGGACTACACCAAGACATATATGAAGCAGTACCTGACAAAGACTGGAGCTGACATATGATTCCATCCCAACCTTCAGCTTCCTGATTCTTAACAACAATCCTATGCATCATCTTGTAGAATATATTCTCTAGCATTGATAACATTGGCATTTCCATGGCCTCATTTATGTAGCTATTGAACACTTCAGAATGATTGTTCAGCAACATATCACATTTGCATAATTCCTGAAAAAAATGCTTTTATCCATGTGCTTGGCACAAGTTCTTCAACCCATGCATATGCTTATGGGCTGTCAACTTGAAGCTTGTCCATGTTTTTCTTCCAAGTAGGAAGATTTGTTGACCTTGCAACAGCCCACAGATCATTCTTCAATGTCTCACCTTTGTGCTTCTTGTGAAAATTCTGGTAGATATGTCTTACACAATGTCTGTGCTCTGATTCAGGAAAAACTGTACTCACAGCTTTAATGAGCCCCTTCTACCTGTCACTCATGATGGTGAAGTGAGAAGTGTTTGTGATATTCAAATCTTGCTTCAAAGTAGTCAGAAATCATTCCCATGCACTTGTACACTCAACCTCAACAAGCCCAAATGCAATAGAAAAAATGCAGTCATTTGCATCAATGCCTACTGAGTAAACAAATTGCCTTTGTACCTGGTCCTTATATGGCACCCATCTATGCATAGTGGCCTACATCCTTCCAGAAACCCTCTCCTGTAGGCATCATAAGACCAATACAAAGTTTCCAAATGGTGTTTTGGAATCACACCCTTCTCCTTAGACAAATTTGTGCTAAGGAAGAAAGTGGAACCAGGATTTGATTTTCTTAACTCTTCACCATAATCCCACAGTAGACTGAATTGTTCTGTCTCATCCCCATGGATAATTGCCAGTGCTTGCTTCCTTACTCTCCTTAACTTCCATATATTAGGAACCATGTTGAACTCTCTTTGAATTTTAGTTTTAAATGTTGATAAGTCCATTTTTTGGTTGTCTCTGAACTCATTGAGGAAAAATTCAGTCAGATATTTTGCAGTCAAGTTCTTGCTCTCCCAAATTCTCTCACACCTATGTGCACCACAATATTGTCTCACCACAAAAGCATGTGTTCTACTGTCTTCAGAAGCTTTCAAAAACCATGTGCAACCACCATCACAATCTCCATCACAGACAACATCCAACCTGGTGGACTCATTTCTTTTCTTCCTAAGCCTCACTCTTTCTCTGATGATGTATGCTTTCACTGCCTCTCTTATCTATTTAATAGAGGAAAAGTACATGCCAACCGTGAAATCAGGCATGTTCATATCCACTAAAGCATTGAACTGACTGAATTTGTACTTAAGCTCAAGCTCTTACTCTTTGGTCAGACTCAAATCTTCATGCTCTAAGCCTGCATCATCTTCCTGTTCTGTGATGGCGAGTTGTTCATTGTGATCATTCAACTCCTTGTCCACATTAGCTTCAAAGATGTCATCATCACCATCTTCTACATCATAATCACTGTCATAGAAATCAGAATCTGTCTCCACATCCTCTCCATCTTGTGCTTCACTGCCATTGCTCCATCTTATAAACTATGCTGCAGAAACAACATAAGATGAGTCTGCCTTGCCATCATCTCTCCCAATTCTTGGAGTTTTATCTGCTACCTCTACCACCGTATCTTCCTCTGTTACATCTGCCCCCAACTTCACAATGCAATCAGGCCTTAGTAGATTTAGAAAATCAGTGTGATCAACCAAAATGCAGAGTACCTTCTCCTTCTTCACTGCTCTAATCATTTCAACTATGACTGAGTCATTCTCAATGCACACAAACACCATCATTCAGTTTCTTACTAGGCAGACACCAATACACATGCATTGTTCTATCAATTACATGGCCTAACTGCTTAATGAAATCATGAATCCATAGCAGTGACCAGGTGTCAGTGTGGCAATAATCAAAGAAATCCAAGGTGCCATCAGTGTAATCAATGTCATCACGCACCCCTATAAAGAATCCATTGTGTTCTATTCCTACAGTGAATATGTTTGGATCATCACCTGCATTGCAAACTACAACAAGTAAAAAAACAGACTAAAGGAGCAAACTTTGTGCACATTCAGATAAAATTACTCAAACAGGGCAAAACAGGGATCAACCGATTGAAGTTTCAATGGTTCTATAACATCTATTAGGACCTAAACATCAACAAAAGACTAACCATATGAACTACAACACCACGATTTGGCCTCACAATTCCGCACAAACAATCAGCGGAACCACCCTGTTCTTCACCAAAAAGCTTCATGATTCGTAAAGAAATAGAAATTTCTTCAAGCCTAGGTACCTCCAATACGAATCCCATCGATTTCTTCACCCATAGCCAACTGAATCATAGCGAGCTAGAACCCTAACTAAACCCACCCCCAAGCGGACAAACGAAGGCAATTACAGAGGAGAGGAGAGGGAGAGGAGAGGAGAGGCACCGTAATCTGGAGGTTCCATGTCGAATCGCCGGTAGACGGGGTCGCCCGCCATTGCCGCCGCCTGCGAGAGCGTCGCCGCGAGGAGGAGAACGCGACGATCGCGAGTACGTCGAGGAAGGCCTCGCTCTGCTCATCTAATTATGGAACGAGGGAATTAAATTGGTCGGGGGCTCGCAATGAATGCGATAGAGACCAGGGGGTGCACTGCAGTTTTTCGCGAGGAGAAAGAAAAAAGGACCTAAATGCGTGACTTATTTTCTTAGGGAGGGGGGGTTTCTGCAAACTTGGAACGCCACCTCTGTGCCAACGTGGCTGCCAAATGTCGTCCTCTGATTGGATTTGTATGTGTTTGCTCCAACTTGACAAGGTTTTGTACCTCTCCACCCACATTTTCGACTACTTGTATGAATTTGCTCCCACCTTACAAGTATTTGTACCTCCAATGCTAATACCTCTTTGCCAAATCTATGACATTTAATTTGGGACGCAGGAAGTTGATGGAAGATACCGATGTTGCACCCTGTTATTTCATCCTGAGATCGAGTTGAGCAACCATCTCTTTTTAAGATCAAAAGGGGGCCTCTATGAAAAAAGGTAGTGATTGGTAGCCTACATGAGGCTCCGGGCCAGGCCAGCGCGCTTCTCAAAGCGGCTGTCCGAATTGGCAGTTCGCGTGGAGTCATGCTCCGAGCTGGTGTATGCACCGGAGATGTCGCGAACTCAAAAATTACGGCGGGAGAAATTCGGTCGCCGCTTGCCTAATTCACCCCTCTATTTAGTTCACATCGTCATTTCCCCATTTCGAGTTCGAGCTCCTTGTTGTTGGGATGGCGAGATCTTTTTTAGCAAGTCCGTGACGAAGACAACGACGATGAATTACGTCGGGGCAAGTTAGGTCCTTGCTCAATCCCCAATTGTCTCTTGCATCCGGTGGTTGTAAGAATCCTGAACTTATTTTTCTGAGCTTACTTTGTGTTCATATACTAGATATGTACAAGATTTAGATCCGATGGTGACCATATGCTTCATTGGATTGTTTGTGTACTATGTGCTAGGTAGGGTGACATGATTCATATTTATACTTCTAGGATACAATTGCGTATATGATTAATGATCGACATTGGTTTCATCTAGATATGTGTAAAGTATATACATCTGCATATATGATTGATGTTCAAGTCGGATGCTTACCCTAGCTTGCACATGATTCATGTTATGGTCTCAATATTTTGCATGACGTCGTTGAACCTATCTCGCCTGATCTGTATGCTCCCTTTGTGCACCGCAAGAAGAGAGTCCCTCTGTAAGATTTCATTGGCTGAGAAACCAGTCCCTCTGCAATTGCTATCTCAAATTGCACGGCCTTACATGAATGAGAATGCAGTTCCTCTAGAACAACGATCTAAGATGCATCTTAGATCGTTGTTCTAGAGGAACTGCATTCTCATTCATGTAAGGCCGTGCAATTTGAGGTGTCTAAGAAGAGAGCCCGCTTTTAGATGCCACCGCGCGACAATCCAGTCCCAATTCAAAGGTACACAATGCAATAACCACCTCCTCTATCATTCTTCATTCTGTATATGGTTGTTGAGCTCGTGCAGAAGAGAATCTGCTTTGACGGAGGCTTCAACACTACTAAGAAGAGTCTTACCGCCAGCGCACCAAAATGGCTTACCGCCGGCACACCGTGCTGCGCCGGCGATTATCACGCCGGTGGTAAGGTTTTACCCCCGGCGCACCGCCCTATGAGCCAACTGGTAGTGTGAGATATCTCAAGAGAACAACATTTGTGCGGCAACAATATCTAACAAGTGCGCTGCTCTGCCGCCGGCCGGCTCGCTGAATCGCCGTCGGCCTTCTCGATGCTCTGCTGCCAGTCTGCTCGCTGGATCGCCGTCGGCCTTCTCGCTGGTCCGCGCCTCTGGCCAACTCCTCCTCCTGCGTGCTTAGACTCCGGACTCCAAAGCCGAACTCCCTGCACATGAAACATTTATATTCGAATTGACCATGATTCATACACAGAGAAACAACTATGCGCATACTTAGTAGGTAACCGAAAAATGATCACAAAATCACTTAACTTAAGGGCCCAGTAGAAGAGCAATACTAAACCATACAGCTAACTGTAAGAACATGCCCAAATGACCCATGTGATTCTGGGTTGAGAAGTATGATCAGTTAAGGTATAATAGATCTTCTACAGAGTATGTCAGCTTAACTCACGTGTTGATAGCAGAAGCATGCAATTAAAGATATAGCAAGAGGAACAACAACATTGCAAAAGATGATGTAGTTCACTGCCCAAAAGCATTCTCAAACAATTGGAAAAATGTATGTGTGAACACAAGTACTAACACAATAATTGATCAATACTAGTTAAGTGCGGTCCATTAAAGCTGAGCCTTTCACATGTGCAAATAGTATATGTATGAGATGCAACAAAAAAACATGAAAAAAAACATGGTAAATATGATCCCATATACAGGCTAGTTACAGTTCACAATTAGGATCACAATTAAAAAGCTACAAGTTGGTATTTCAGATTAGAGAGACATGCTCACTAACAAAATCAGAAAGAGGGACAATTTTCTATCAGCTGATTGCAATCACCATGTGGACGAAATATAATTTGCAAGTCCGTGAGCAACATGTGGAGGATGGAGTAGACAGGAAACAAGACTGTCTCACCGTGGTGAATCGTGAAGACCATGGACTGTTGCAGCCACGCAGAGGAGAAATTTATCGACAACGGGTCGTTGGTCTTCTTTTCCCCTTCCATGCCACCATACAAGGACCTCACGTGAAAGCGCAAATCCGCCTAAATATTGTTTTTTGTGTTTGTTAACAACACAAGTACTATTCTAATGTATGTTGATGTTTTAGGGGTCATTATTAAATTTTAATAAAGGTGGCTCTATTTCTCAAAAAGGAACAAAAGAGAATTTAAAGTGCTGGAGGTGATGGGTTTTCTTCCAGGCCGGAGTCTCCGGGGTCTCAGCCCGGACTCTCCGGACTCAAGATTTCCCAGCGAAGAAGATCATTGGTGTCACGCTCTGGACCCACCGAATTGTGTCTGAAGTCTTCCTAGAGTTTTCGGCCCAGCCGGAGTCTTTGGACTCTTGGCGTTTCCCTGCACACGAAGCAAACGAGACACTCTCTAGACTCCGGAGAGAAAAATGTGCGGAGAATTTGCGGAGTCTCCGGTCTGTGACGAACGGAGTCACCGCCCTTGAAGCTTTCTCAGCGCTAAGTCAAAGTGGTGTCGCCCACTGGATGTGGTACGGAGAGTGCCCGGAGTCTCTGATGTGTTTGGAAAGTTTCCGACCCTCCGGAATGTTTCCGGAGAATTTGCTAGACCGAAGTCTCGAGCCTTTACACCAGAGTCTCCGGTGTGACTTTTCTAGAAGGGTGTCAAACAGCTAGATTTTGGGGATTGGGTATAAACACCCCCTCCCCTTCTTCTTCCTCGAGCTAGCTCGTCCACAATTGATTGATCCATTAATTGAGCTCACCCACCAAGCTAGATCTCTCAATCCCTCCACCCAAACTCGTTAATCTTTGATTGAAGGAGAAGGCCCCTAACTATATCTTCACCAACCCGTTCTTCATTCCCCCCTTATTCACTTGAGGGAATCAAGTCTAGGGATTTCTTGTGGAAAACCTAGACCCCATTGCTACTCACTTGTTGATTGTTGGTGATTCTTGGGGGCCCCCAATTTGGTTGTGGGTGTGTGCCTCAATCTCATTGTAAAGGACCCGATTTCTTCCTCAAAGGGAATCAATAATGGAATTTGAACTAGGCCTTTGTGACGAGGTTCATCGGAGAATAAGGTGAGACTTTTGTGGTGTTGAGTAGGCCTTCGTGGCGAAACTCACACCCATCAAATGAGACG
Organism: Alopecurus myosuroides; assembly: GCA_028641055.1. Classification (NCBI taxonomy): domain Eukaryota; kingdom Viridiplantae; phylum Streptophyta; class Magnoliopsida; order Poales; family Poaceae; genus Alopecurus; species Alopecurus myosuroides. The sequence continues at coordinate 453,773,673 of CM054057.1, read as the reverse complement.
TACTCCCCTGAAAAGGAGGAACTCAGAATTACATCCTTGTTTCCTCGTGCTTCCATTATCGGTCACCTCGTTCCCTCTCCTTTACTTTGTGTTTGTATCTTGTTTATTGTTGTTCTTGTCATATAGGTAAATTTACCGTAGTTGCATATCTAGAGAATTTACCTTTGTGTCAAGCCTAAATTGAAAAAGAATTGAAATTGTTTGTAGCACCTATTCACCCCACTCTAGGATCCCATACTATCCGTTCAATTGGTATCAGAGCTTCGGATTTTATTTTGGGCTTAACCGCCTAAGAGTTATAGTATGGTCAACAGAGGGGATGCCGCCGAGCCCTCGGTACAAGTCACTATGGATGATCTCAAGGAATTGAAAGATTACTTGACCTCATCCATGGATGCCAAAATTACGGAGTTGCGTGATTTTAGGACGCAACTCTTGAAAGCCAAGGGCCCGGAACTTCTACTTCGATTCCGGAAGAAGTTCCGGACGATAAGGAGGATGGGGATAAGGGTGGAGAAACTAAAAGTGAATCCTCTAAGAACAAAACTTCTAAGGGAAATGATGAGAAGGATGAGTACCACAATTTCGAACGATGGTACTCTTCCGATCCTCCCATGCCACATCTTCATATTAATCCTACAGGCGAACCTCCTAAAATTGATGCACATTCTTTTAGTCAATGGCGATATTATATGAAAACTCACTTGAACTTTCCTTGCATTGAGCTTTGGAGGGTAACTCAAGATGGATACAAGCATCATGACCCCAAGAACTTGACAAGAAGAGAAGTGGTATATTGTCAACTCAACTACACCGCTTTGTCGATGATTCAACAAGCCATGGGTCCAAACCACATGCCTCATCTTCAACAATACTCCACCACCAAAGAAACATGGGATGCTATTGTCACCATGTTTGAGGGCAATGAAAGCATGAAGAGGAATAGGTACGATACCTTGAGCAATGAGGCCAAAGGGTTCTATATGCTTGATGGTGAGAGCCATCAGGACATGTACCAGAGACTCAATATCCTTTCCACCACCTTTAGTGGTCTTGGTGCCACTTATGTGAATTATGCTTACATCAAGAGAAAGTACGTGAGTGCCCTCAATGCATTTGAGCCCGTGGACTTATAGAGCCTTCAAGGAAGACACAACTATCACCTCATTACCTCAACCGAGGTGATGCAAGAGATAGCCTCCTTCCAAGTTCAAACAAAGCTTGCTCATGACACTCGTGCGCGTGCTATTGGAATGCAAAAATGACCTCCGTTGCTTTGAAGGCCAAGGTTGTGACCAAGGTGGTGGATCAACAAGAATAGGTTGTTTTGGGAGAAAACTTGTCTCCGCTAAATGATCAAGAATATGATCCCGTGCTTAAGGACTACGTTCCTCTTGCGGTGCAAAAGTTTTTGAAAAAACCCTCCCAATGCCAAGGCATATATTGAGGAGAAGACAAAGTCAAGCTATGGCAAATAAGGGACTCAAAAAGTTAGTGCTTGTTTAAATTTTCAAGACACGTATCACTTTGTTGCCGAGTGCCCCTTTGAGAATAGGGAAAGACATGGAGGAAAGCTTGTCCTCAAGGATAAGTCAAAGCTCCCCAACAAGAATCCTCACTTCAATAAGAAACCCTTTAACAAGAAACCATCATCAAGATATGTGCTAGTGACTCAAGAAGAGTATGATTCTTGTGATGATGTAGAAGAAGAAACCACAAGTGAAGTGACCGCTATTGCTATTGCATCTTCATCATATCTATCACTCTTTGAATCCCCCAATTATAATCTTCCTTAACCCTCCGCAAAGTGCTTCCTGGCAAAGTCCACCGAGGTATCATCTTCCTCCACAACTAAGACTCAAAGTGAAACGAATAAACTTGCTAGTACTAGTGTTGAAGATGAAATTGCCTCTTTGAGTCTATTTATGACTAACTTGAAAGTAGAGACCAAGAGGTACTTTGATCTCATAATGAGTCAATTGGGAGAGGCCCAAGAGGCTCTTTAGAAGAAGTGTAAAACCTAGAGGGAAGATTGCATTGAAAATGGTTCCCTCTCAAATGCTCTTGAGGAGGAACATGAGCTTCGAGTATCTCTTGAGGTGAAACTTGAAACCATTGAAGAGTCACATAATGAGTTAATTTCTAAGCTCGCTATTGAATGTGAACATGCAATTGCTGAATATAGAAGAGCTAAAAAGAATAAGGTTGAGTTTGGGGTTGGTCATGAAAAACTAACCGATGAGCTAGAGAACCTCACCGAGGCTCACAAGGCTTTGGAGAGTGAACACTCTACCCTCAACAAGTCTCGCGAACAACTTCAAACTCAACTTGAGCAATTTAATGTTCCTAGTACTTCTACTTATTGTTGTGATCATGCAAATGTAATTGAGGAGAATTTTATGTTAAAGGAAGAGCTAGGAAGAATCAAGGGAAAAGGCCCTAGTGTTCAGAAGGCTGTTGCTCCAAAGCCACAAGTGGCTCCAAATCCATAAGTGGTTGATCCTAGAACACAAAATGTCAAGCAAGGTCTTGGCTATGTTGCCAAGAGAAAGAACAAGAAGAAGAATAACAAGGCCAAGACCGCGCAAGCAAAGAAGAATGTTGGTGCAAGTGGTATTGTATTAGGGATAACACTACTCGTAGCAACTCCGCGAGAACTAACAATCCACACCATTTCTTATTTGTTGATTATTATGGTGTTGTGAAATCTAAATATGTTGTTATTATTGAGGGTTTCATTGATTACTCTATTTGGCTTCCAAATACCCTTGTTGCTAACATGAGAGGACCCTCCTTGGGGTCCTAACTCAAGTCAAAGATTTATTGTAGGACTATGCTTCTGGTGGGTCAAAATGGATACTTGATAGTGGGTGTACAAGTCATATGATCAAAAGCAAGGCACTTATGACGGAGATGAGACCAAATATAAATCAAGCAACCACACTTATGGAGATAAGTCAAAATCTGAGGTAAAGGGTTTCGGCAAGGTGGTTGTTGCTCCTAATATCACCCTCGAAAATGTCATGCTTGTCGAATCCCTTGGTTTCAATTTGATTTCAGTTCGTGCTTTAGGGAAGATGGGTTTCTCCGTCTTCTTTGATCCTAACAAGGTGGTCACCATGCGGAGTAAGTCTCTCAATGTTTCTTACGTTGAGCATGTAGAAAATGAGCTATATGTGCTAGACTTTTTGGAGTCAAGCAACACTTAAACGATGTGTCTCTCCGGTAAGGCCGACGTGGGGTGGTTGTGGCATCACCTCTTACCCCATGTCAACATGAGAACTTTTCAAATCCTTCACAAGGGTGGCCACATCCTCGGACTAAAAGAAAATGTTTCCTTTGCCAAAGATCGTGTGTGTAGGGCTTGTGTTGAAGGCAAGATGCATGATACTTCGCATCCAAGCAAGACACTTATTTCATTAAAGAGGATCTTGGAGCTTCTCCATGTTGATCTCTTTGGTGCCGTGCTCGAGGCAATTATTGGAGGCAATAAGTATTGCTTGGTGATTGTGGATTACTATTCAAGATACACATAGGTCTATTTCTTCAAGTTGAAGAGTGAGACTCAACCAGCCGTCATCGACTTCTCCAACCAAGTGCACCGTCAACACAATCTTCCTATCTTGGCTATTCAGAGTGATAATGGCTCCAAGTTCAAGAAGTACACTCTCAATGAGTTTCTAAGTGAAGAGGGAATTCGTCATTAATATTATGCTGCATATACTCCTCAACAAAATGGTGTAGCCAACAGGAAGAACCAGACACTCTTGGATATGGCTATGACCATGTTGGCTGAGTTTAACTCTCCCCAATATCTTTGGGCCGAAGCCATCTCCACCTCTTATCACTCATCTAACCGTCTCTACATACGCAAGGGCTTAATGAAGACTCCATATGAGATTCTCACCGGAAACAAACCAAAGGTAAAAGGTGTTCGTTTGTCTAAATTACAAGCTAAAACTATTGAGGGTACATTTGTTGGTTATAGTGCTGAATCCCACACTTATAGAGTCTTTGACAAGGCCTCACGGATTGTCAATTAATCCAGTAGCGTGGTGTTCGAAAATGATGGCTCCCAAGTGGGGCAATTTCGTGTTTCCGATGCAGATGTTGAAATTCCTCAAGAAGCCATAGGAAGAATGGGCGTGGGATTTTTCCGCCCCATTGAGGGACACCTTGGGGCGACTCGAGAAGGACTATGCTCTATTCAAGTGGAGCCCTCAACTACATTGGAAGATCATGCCAAGGGAGCAAGTGAAGTACCAACCCAAAAACAAGTTCAAGAACCAAGCACTCCTATCATTCAAGCTAGCCAAGGTCAAGGCCAAGATCAACATTCTTCACCTCAAGTTTAATCAAGCCAGATGATGATCAAGGACAACATTCCGGTCAAGATGGGGACCCAAATGATCAAGATGATCAAGTGATTCATCCTTGCAATAATGAGGGGATCGAAGCCCGTCGTGTCGCAAGAGTGGCTAGAGCCTTGAAGCGTATTGGTGCCTCCGATAACAAGGTGTTGGAGGATATGCAAAACAAAAGATACACAAGAGCTCAAGTTGCAAGCTTTAGTGAGCATCAAGCTCACATATCCATGGTGGAACCAAAGAAAGTGTTTGAGGCTCTGGAGTACTCAGATTGGTTAGAAGCTATGCATTATGAGCTCAATAACTTTGAACGCAACAAAGTGGGGAAGCTAGTTGAGAAGCCCAAAGATTGCTGCAATGTTATTGGCACCAAGTGGATCTTCAAGAACAAGAAAGATAAGCATGGTATTGTTTTGAGGACAATGCAAGATTTGTGGCTCAATGGTTCTCTCAAGTGGAAGGCATTGTCTTTGATGAATCCTATGCTCCCGTGGCTCACATTGAGTCCATCTGTATCAACATAACTTTAAATTGAAAGAAATGGACGTCAAAAGTGCTTTTCTAAATGATCAATTGAAAGAAGAGGCATATTGTCGTGGGATAATCACGGCAGACGTTACCGGGGGTAACTTATCTTGGGGCAATTCGACTCTGGTGTTTGGGAGAGGGTTTAGCTCAAGGGAAAACATGATGATATGCGATCTGGTAGCCGGCAATCAAGTCGCCGAGTCTCCGATCTAGATATATTAACTCAACCCTCGTATTACACTGGATACTCGATACCTAGCGATATAGCTCGAACTCTTGGATCTCTTCGTCTGACCCTAGGGGCCGGCTTATATAATATCCGGACCCCCTGGCCTACTCTCCAAGGCGCACTCGGAATCCTACCCGGACACTGCCTACAAACCCTAAACTTCCTTATCGGAACCCACAATCCGGGTTACGAGGCCTACGTTCTTGGGCCTTCTAGAAACGCCTTTATCTTAAGCCGGGTCTTGTGCAGCGTCCTTTGGGCCGAGTTACTCCTTGGCATTGGCCTACCGGGTTATCATCCCTCCATCAGTAGTCCCCAGAATAGCTTGGGCTTCATGAGATCCTCCTTGAAGCGCACGCTATTCCCTACAAAAAATAACAAACATACAAATTCATAGAGGCCGGGTTAGATTGCTTTGATAAATAGCTAGGCCTAACTCCATGGTGGCCATATAATAACCCGGCTTTCTCTAAATCCCTCTTTACTCTTTCCGGGTCAACGCCCGGGTAAGAATGTCAAAGATCCGGCTTTCACCACTTGATAACTGATCCTGATACTGCGGGAAGATTTCCTTCATATCTTGTCCGGATACCCCGTCTAGCACTTAACGCATATCCCGGAAAATCCGGCGGATATCCTTTATCCCGAAATTTCCGGTTCCCGCCCGTTGGTCTAGGTTTATCCACCCGCACCCTATAAATAGGTACCTAGGGGACAACCTAACTCCAATGGTCCACTTCTCCTTCTTCTTCCTTTCCTTCACTTCCGCGCCCGAGCTCACAGAGCGCCACCACGGAGTCCTTGCGTGCGCCGCCGGAACCAATCCACCGCCGGCTATGTTCCGCCACAGCTCGTCCCGCGCCGCCGCCAACCTCCGCCGCCGCACCCTCGAGCAGCTCGCCGGCAGTCGCAAAGGGTCATTCAGATTGCACCATTTGCCGTCGCCGCGCTCTACTTCAATCTCCTCCGGTAAGCTCCTTGCTCCCTTTGATTCAACTTTGCAATTTCTCGAATCGACCCAGATTGGATCTTAGTCTTCCGCGCCGAATTAGGTCACATAGATTCTCGTTAGTTCATCCAACCACTTGAATATGGATTCCGCTTTGTTCTCCTATTACTTGTAGCCACTAATTTCACCGCGAGTCCGAAAATGCAATTTCCAATCTAGGTCCAATCTGCCCAAAATTTCCGCGGCTGACTTTGATACCCGGCAGATCCAGTTCTTCCGGTTCTTTTATCCGCACTAGATTCATGGACAATCATCCTTCTTCCACGTATACTTATCAATACGTAAGTACACCACCATTCCTGTTCTGACGCTTGATACTCGGATAACCTGTAACTTTTGCTCCGTCCAACAATACCTGGATGATTCTTAGCTTATATGTCTTGCTGATACTACTTGCGTATACTCAGATAACTCATGATTTCCGAATCTTGCACCTCATACCTTCTTTGTCTTGTGCTTTGCAGGCTGAACCCATGGCTCCCAAGAAGCAAGGGAAACAGACGGAACCCGGACAACCCAATCAATATCCGCCAATTGGGCGCAATCCACAGTTACTAGGGCCAAGCTGGAGGAGCTGGCCGAGTTAGGGGTCCTCCCCCCTCAGAAGGATATCCACTGGAGGGTGCCGGGTGATGAGACCCGGCCCACACCTGTTGCCGACGAGGTAATTTGCTTCGTTGAGCACGTGACCCGGGGGTTTCGCCCTCCGGGTCACCCTTTCTTCCGCGAGGTCTTGAGCCACTATGGCCTCCGGGTGTTCGACATAGGGCCTAACTCTATGTTGAACATAACCCATTTCATCGTTCTTTCCGAGTCATATTTGTGCACTCCGCCAAATTTGACTCTTTTTATCGAACTTTTCCAATGCAAACCGTGCCGCGAAAGCGGTGACGGGGCGCTTCTTGCTTGCGGCGGGGTTTCCATCCAGCGCCGTAAGAATTCCCCAATGCCGACTCTTAACCTGAATTCCCATGTTAAACACTGGCAACTTTCTTTCTTTTACTACCGGGACACCTCCCCACCCGGTGAGAAGAAATTGCCGGGTTACTCGGAGGGCCTCCTCGATATCTCCGAATCTTTCAACGCTTTTGCCCCTGAGCCGGACAGGGAGGCCATCCAACCGCTCCTTTCAAAAATAGCCGCCCTTTCCGCCCAAGGTCTACTCGGGCTCAACCTAGTCAAAACTTGGGTGAACTTTCGCATACAACCCAATTCCATCCGCACCAAGCTAATGTGCGACTACTCGGGGCACGTCACGGACGCGCTTCGATATTCTTCCAAGAACTACCCAGCCGGCGATACCAACAAAACCATCAAGAGTTTCTTGACGGAAAAATTGGAGGTGATCAAAAACATCGCCGGGTTAACTCCGTTCACCCGGGATAACCCGGCTCCAGCGGTAAAATCCAACTCTTATACTTTTACCTTCATGCTTTCGCTTGATATGACTGTTGATTCTTACCCTTGTGCTTTTGTCTCAGGCTGATGACGTTTTCTGGAACGTCGAGACCTCCCCTTCTTCCGGAGACCCGGAAGAAGATGAGGAACCGGCTGACAATGACGAAGGTATTTATCCGGGTCTTCTATCAACTTCACTTGCGCCATTTTGCTCGCACATCTAACTTTTTCCGACTGTGCATACTCGGCTTATAGGGTTGGAGGACAAAGATGACAAGGACGAGGGGGACCCGGAGGCCACCGAATCCAATCAAAGCGACCCTGAACAAGAAGCAGTTGTTGGGGCCAAGAGGAAGACCAGGGGGTGGTATCCAAGGTTCCCTTCTCCTTTATGTCCTCCGAACCCTATTCCTTTGATAACATGCGAAAACTTAATCAACAATTATCCAACTCACCCCATTTGAAGGACTCTCTTCCGGCCAAGCGTAGAGTGACGCGGAGTTCCCCGGGTGACGATCCCCTCAACCCGGGCATCGCCACCTCACCGGTCCGCCGTGCCGGTACTCCTCCACCTAACCCTTCCAATTCTCCTCGGCGTCACCCCTCCCCCAACCATCCTCGGGCTGGGCAGTTCCGGGTTCCGCTATCGGTTTCTGCGACTGTTTCATCCGCTTCCAGCAGCGAGCTCCCCCCGGATTATGCTGTGAACACCGGGTGAGTCCTTGCTGTATGATATCCTTATATACTTGATAATTTTCATCCACTGCCACTAACTGTTTCTTTATTTTTTCCTTAGCGCCCAAGTCACACTTAGTGACCCGGAGAACATGGAGACCGATAACCGGGAAACGGAGGGGCCGACTGATAATACGGACGCCGCGACTGGCGGTGATGCTGAAGACCACCAGGAACAAGGCTCCTTGGGTGACCCAACTCACCAGGAAACCGGGTCTCCAAAGCCATCCGAAGAGGCTGAGGACGAAGAGGTTGAGATCCCGGACACGAAGATGAGTTCTCCAAACCCGGACACCCAGACAGTCCGGGTCTCGACTCCAAAGTGGGGGAAAATTCACCCGCCAGGCGATCAAGCTGCCGGCTCTTCTGGCGTCAGGCCCGAAGACATGACATTCTCCCAGATGCTGGAGGCCCTTCACACCTTGAGGGCCGATGAAGAAAATATCTTAGAAGCTTTGATAGCTAAACATGAGGTAAATCCGAATAATATTGCCTGTATCCTTATCTAGTCCCCAAGTTCCGAGTGAACTTATTGATAATTTGCTTGGAACTTCGCAGTATATCCGACTAATCCTTCCTTGTGTCTCCACTCAGGCTTTTGTGGCCCAATCCGAGAAGAAATTGGCGAAGACCACCAAGCTCCTTGAGAAAGAGGTGGCTCTGCGTGAGGCGGCTGAAGCTGAAGCTAGGAGGAGCGGGAAGATCACGAGGAAGTACAGGAGGAGGTCTCATGCAGCAGAAGATGAGCTGACAAAAGTTTCTGTTCAAATTGCCGATACATATCGTGCACTGGCTGGTATGATTCCTAACTTTGATAGTTATGACCCGGATTCTCATTGTGATAAATAGTCGAGTTTCCTTACTCGGTGCTTTCTCCTACTTTCTGCAGGTCCGGATGAAGTAATCCCGGAGGAAGATGACATTGCCAAATTGAAGACCATCAAGAGCACTATCCGGCAGCTCTGTGCCGGAACCAAATGGATCCTTCAAGAACTACAATGGTCGGGTGTTGGACACGACAATCTGAAGAGGTTACTGGACGCCTGCTCCACTATACCCGAATGGATTGGGCACTGGAAGCGCTCGTCCTGCCGGGTTGGAGTAACCCGGGGGCTTGCGCTGGCTAAAGCTTATTTTCCTAAGCTCGAGCCGGCCAAGCTTGTGGGCGGGTTTCCAGAATTCAACCATGACGGGTCCAAGTTCTCTGTGAAGAATTTCAAAGCCATCCAGAAGGAAGTTCGTCACCCGGACAGTGTGATTGCTGATGGCTTGGATATCAACTCAATTATCCCTGCGTACGATGCTGATGGTAAGGCGATTAAGTCGGATCTTCCCAAGCCGTACGACATGTTGGCCCGATGGAAGACGGAGGCTGCCCAGTTGAGAGAGGAGGCCGCGAAGAAGAAGGCTGAGGCCGATTCTGCGCCTGCTACCTCCACGCCGATTGTCCCTCCTCCTGCCCGGGCCGGCACTACTGCTGATCCGGGTGTTGCTGCTACCAAGAGTACTGAAGGGCAAGCTAAGGAACAAGACCCGGCTGGCAAAGGCAAGGGGAAGATTGATGCCTCAGTCCCGGATGCCGAGTGATACTTGCTATCCGCTGTCGTTTCGTATGCGTCAGTCGGCCAATGGGCCATTTTGAACAATTATTTTTGACGGTGCGCCTGTGCACCTTTGATACTATTATCGGGAGTTGTAATGCACTTTAATGCCTTAATATACTTTGTGGCCCTTCTGGCCTTTGGATGATTTTGATATTTATCTGCCTTTGAGCTTATTTACTCTTGATACTCCGATTTACTTTATGGTTCCTTTTGTGAGACTCGGTTTCCGGGTCACATGGGTTTTGACAGGTGAACTTTTCTCTAAGTCCCCAAGACTCGGATTTTTGGGTTTTTTGTGCTTAATAGCTAGATAACTTGCCTCTTTTTTTTTTAAATCCCCAGTCCCCAAGGCCCGAAATTCCGAGTCTAGGGTGTGAGGTTTCTCAAAGAAAGCAAATTGTTTCTGCTAAGCCCAAAACCTAGAGCCGTGTCACATAGGTTCTGAAGTTATGCTTGATAGACTTTGAGTTTCCGGTTATTAACCATGTACTCTGCATAAATTGTGGTTTAGATGACCCTTTTGGCTCTCTTGTACTGTAAGCCGGCTTTCGCGTGGATACCATGTTGTTACATCTGTACGAAAACAGGGTCAGGCAAGTCCCCTTGGGCATCATGGCTGATTGTAATCGTAAGCGAGCAAGTCATGCCACTTTAGTGCGAGTCACATCGAGCTTAAGTAAGAAAAGTCAAGAAATTTGGCTCCTTTGTCTGGTTATAAGATTGCAGCCGTACTCGTTTGCGAGTAATCGGCTCTTATAACTCATAGGCATCATGGCCGGGTCTTTGAGTTTGTAACTGTGCTATTCAAGCAATCAGCCCCCAAGACCTAAATATATGTAACATACTGAGGAAACTAAGGCACTAAGAAAAACAATAAATAATACTTACCTGGAAGAAAAATAGAAACATAATAGAAGAAGAAAACTTGATAAAACATGTGGAGAAGATATATTGCTTAACCATCTCTTTATTGATATGAGAAAGTTAGGTCAGCAAGCCGCCTCATTAAAAACCCTCCAGTCCCCTTAGGTACCCTGGATGGGAAAAGAGTGCGTCTGAAACCTGCTGCCTGTTACATCGTGTAGTTCCACTTGTGAGTCTGATCTATACTAGGTATAGTAGGGACGCAGCTGAGCTACGTTCCATGGTCTTTCTTTCTCTTGCATAGATGAAGTGGTATGAGCGGTGTCGTTAACCGTAGCCGACTCTTCCCTTGCATCTATCAAGTAATACGATCCATTGTGCAGATTCCGGCTTATGATAAACGGTCCTTCCCATGGCGGTGATAACTTATGTTTTCCTTCCTTTGACTGTACCAGGCGCAGAACCAGGTCTCCTTCCTGGAAGACCCGGGTTTTCACGCGCCGGCTGTGATATCTCCGCAGATCCTGCTGATATATGGCTGATCTTTCCAGTGCTTGTTCCCTTTCTTCTTCTAGCATATCCACGGCGTCCTGCCGGGTCTTCTCGTTCTCTACCTCGACGTAAGCCGAGACTCAAGGCGAGTCATGGATGATATCACTCGGCAACACCGCCTCTGCACCATAAACCATGAAAAACGGTGTCATCTGAGTGGATCTGTTAGGTGTTGTGTTGATACCCCAAACCACTGCAGGTAATTCTTCAACCCATGCGCCAGCGGCTCTGATACACGGAACTCGCAATCGTGGCTTTAATCCACGAAGCAATTCTTGATTTGCCCTCTCCACTTGTCCATTAGCCTGTGGATGGGCCACTGAAGCTACGTCAAGCCGGATTCCATTGTTACCACAAAATTTCTCCATCTCGCCAAGGGACATATTGGTTCCATTGTCGGTAATTATGCTGTGGGGATACCCGAACCGATAGATAATCCTTTTCAGGAACTTGACTGCTGTAATTGCTTCATAGTTGGTAACTGGCATAACCTCAACCCACTTGGTAAACTTGTCAATGGCCACCAAGAGGTGCGTCTTTTTGCAAGGTGACATGTGAAAGGGGCCAACCATGTCCATACCCCAAACAGCAAACGGCCAAGTTAACGGGATAGTCCGTAGTTCCATAGCCGGCACATTGGGTTTGGCGGGCGTACTTTTGACATCCGTCACACCTTGCTACCAAGCGCTCCGCGTCTGCTAGGGCCGTGAGCCAGAAAAAACCATGTCGATAAGCTTTGGCCACCAGGGATCTTGTGGATGCATGATGCCCACAATCACCTTCATGGATTTCTTTGAGGATCTGTCGGCCTTCTTCTGGTGCTACACAGCGCAAAAAGACTCCTGCTGCACTTCTCTTGTATAACTCTCCGTTGATGATAGAATACCCTTTTGCTCGCCTCAGAATTTGTCTTGCTAATACTTCCTGCTGTGGTAACTCGCCCCGTGATAGGTAGGCCAAGAACGGCTCTGTCCACTCGGGAACAACACGTACTGTGGCCACGAGCTCCAAATCCGGGTCTTGATTTGCCAATTCTTCCTCAGACTCGGTTTTAACTGACGGTCGCCATAGTTCATCCAGGAAGACATTAGGTGGAACCGGCTCTCTGCGCGAGCCGAGTCTGGCGAGTGCATCTGCTGCCTCGTTTTTTCTTCTGTCTATGTGCTCCACCTCGTACCCGGAGAAACACCCGGCAACTCTATCAACCTCTCTGCGGTATGCTGCCATAGTTGCATCTTTTCTATCCCAAGTTCCTGAGACCTGCTGTACCACAAGGTCCGAATCTCCAAAGCATCGTATCCTCTTAATATTCATCTCCTTGGCTACCTTTAAGCCGTGCAATAAGGCCTCATACTCGGCCACGTTGTTGGAACAATCAAAGTGAATCTGCAGCACGTAGCTCAACTTGTCTCCTTTGGGTGATGTTAGCACCACTCCAGCTCCTGACCCCTCGTATTGCTTGGAGCCATCAAAGTGCATGATCCAAGACTCGGAGGAAGGAGCCATGGTAGGCATGCCTGTGTGTGTCCAATCATTAATAAAATCGACTAGAGCTTGAGATTTAATTGCTGACCTTGGCTCGTAATTGATATGATAATCCCCCATCTCGATCGCGCACTTGGCTATTCTACCTGTTGCATCCGAGTTTCTGATGATATCCGACATTGGTATAGAACTAACCACTGTTATGGGGTGTTCCTGAAAATATGGCTTCAATTTCCGGCTGGCCATGAAGACCCCGAAAACCAGCTTTTGCCAATGTGGATAGCACTGTTTTGCCTCTGATAATACCTCACTGACGTAGTAAACCGGCCTCTGGACCGGGTATTCTTTCCCATCTTATTTTCGCTCGACAACAACCACTGCGCTAACCGCCCGGGGCCCTGCTGCAACGTATAATAACATAGGCTCTTTAGGACCCGGAGCTGCTAGGACTGGTGCCTCAGATAGCTGCTTTTTTAGTGCCTCGAACGCCTCGTCTGCCTCTTGATCCCATACGAATTTATCAGATTTTTTCAAGAGCCGGTACAAGGGTATCGCCTTTTCTCCGAGTCTGGATATAAACCGGCTGAGCGCTGCTACGCACCCTGTGAGCTTCTAAACATGTTTCAAATTTTCCGGCTTTTTCAGACTCTGGATAGCTTTGATTTTGTCCGGGTTTGCTTCAATTCCTCTCTCAGAAACGATAAAGCCTAGTAATTTCCCGGCTGGAACTCCAAAAACACACTTTGTCGGGTTGAGCTTCATCTGATACCTTCTCAAGTTCTTGAATGTTTCCTTTAGATCATCGATAAATGTCTCCGCCTTTCCGGTCTTGATCACCACATCGTCTACATAAGCATGTACGTTGCGTCCAATTTGGTCCTCGAAGCACTTCTGAATACACCGTTGATAGGTTGCGCCAGCGTTCTTCAGTCCAAATGTCATTGTCTTGTAACAAAAGGCCCCAAAAGGGGTTATGAATGATGTTTTCTCCCAATCCTCCTTCTTGAGCTTGATTTGATGATATCCGGAATATGCATCCAGGAAACATAATAGGTCGCTTCCAGCTACTGCGTCTATAATCTGATCTATCCTTGGTAGTGCAAACGGATCCTTTGGGCAATGCTTGTTGAGACTCGTGTAATCAATGCACATCCTCCACTCATTGGTCTTTTTCATCACGAGAACCGGATTTGCTAACCAGTCCGGGTGAAACACTTCCATAATAAAACCGGCTGTCAGCAGCCGAGCAATTTCTTCCCCTATAGCTTTCCTTCTTTCCTCATTCATCTTTCTCAAGCCCTGTTTCACGGGTCTGGACTTGGGATCGACGTGCAAACTGTGCTCTGCCAACTCTGTGGGGATACCCGGCATATCGCTAGGCGTCCAGGCGAACACATCTTGATTTGAACGAATGAACTCCACAAGTGCTTTCTCCTGCTCGCTGTCCAAGTTAGATCCTATAGCAAATTGCTTGGAGGGATCACCCTCGACAAAAGCTACCATCTTGGTGTCCTGTGCTGCCTTGAATTTTGCTCTCTCATCTTCAGTATTTGGTCTTTTTAACGTTGTTCTGTCATCCGGGTCTACTTGAGACCGGTAATACTTGAGTTCCTCTTTTCTGCAAGCTTGCTCCGCCATGGCTGCATCTCCTTCATCGCACTCAGCTGCTATATCCCGGCTCCCATGTATGGTGATGGTCTGCTTGGGCCCCGGGATTTTTAGTTGTAGATACACATAACACGGCCTGGCCATGAACTTGGCATAAGTCGGCCTTCCGAATAGCGCGTGATAAGGACTGCGCAACTTAACCACCTCGAAAGTAAGCCACTCGACTCGATAATTATCCTTTGATTCTCCAAAAGCTACTTCCAATGTGATCTTTCCCTCGGGGCACGCTGAGTGACCCGGCACAATCCCGTGAAAAACCGTTGAACTCTTCTGCAGCTGAGATTCCTTGAGACCCATGCGTAGAAAGGTTTCCCAATACAAGATATTGATGCTACTTCCACCGTCCATTAGGACCTTTTTCAGCTCATAACCATTAACCTGTGGTGCCACCACCAATGCTAAGACTCTCGGGTGTTCTATCCTTTCCGGGTGATCTCTTCTGCTCCATGTTACGTCCTGCTCTGACCATCTCAGGTATCTCGGGACAGCCGAAGAAACCGAGTTTACTGCTTGTTTCAGTATCTTTTTATCCTTGTTAGAAATTCCTGTGGTATGCACGTGATATTGTCCCAATTGCTTGGGGTTAGCTTGGAAACCTCCAACTCCCCCTTGGTTGTTACCCGGATTTCCGCCTGCCGTGTTACCGGCTGGGGGTGGGCCGTTGCCCGGGTTTCCACCCGGACCCGGTCCTCCTCCCCGACCTGCACCTCGCATGGCCTTGTTTATTTCCTCATTCTTCCATCTCTGTAGATCCGCGCACTGCTCTAATGAGTGATTAGCCGGCCTACCGTTCCTGCTGTGCTTTGGGCACGCCATTCTGAAGATATCCCAATTGTTACCCGGCCTCGGTGGCCCTTGATAATTTCCTCCATTGTGGTTTCCAGCATTGAAATTTCCTTCTGCCCTCGGTCTCGAAGACCCGACTTCTGTGCTAGCGACAAACTCGGAGCCTCCCTCAAACGGGCGCTTGTTCTGGTTGTTCCCATTGTTACCTCCGTTGTTACCCGGTGTTGATCCATTGCCGGTTCTTCCACTATTATTTGTATTTGCTTTTGCTTTCTTGTCATCGACATCCTCTTCTGTAGTATCCGTTGCAGCGTGTTTATTGCATGCATCCATTAGCTCTCCCATCGTAACCTCCGAAGCATTTCGACTAGATTTCATGCGTGTTAACTTTTGCACTAAAGGTATGTACTTGCATGTCTTCGCCATAGCTTGTAGCGCATCTTTGGGCTGAATATCCGTAGACGAGTGAAGTATCTCCATAACCCGGCGCACCCAGCTGCGCGCCGATTCTCCTTTCTTTTGTACACATCGCTCTAAGTCATCAATAGTAAATAGCTTTCTGCACGTCCCATGAAAGTGCTTGATAAACGCAGTTTTCAACTCCTCCCATGACTTGATAGATCCTTCCGGTAAATTATTGAACCATAACTTTGCTGCTCCTTCTGACATCATCAAGTACATGAACTTGGCTTGAAGATTTTCTGATGCATTGCGAATCGACATAGCCATCTCATAACTGCTCAACCATGTTTCTGGATCCATAGTCGGCTCATAATTCACAACTTTACCCGGTTCTTTGAATTTATCCGGGTAAGGCTCAGCCCTGATGTCAGCCGACAGACACTTAGGCCCAGCGAGATTAGTCGGAACTGGTCTCACCCGGGAAACATGCGATCCTGCGGGAGGTGCAGCTGGACGCGGTACGACTGGTGGCCCATGCACCGCAGACCCGGCCGCGGCCCTCCTAGCTCTGGAACTGTTCACGATAGCTTGTGCTGCTGATGCTGCCGGTACTGCCTGAACGCGGGGAGGAGGCGGCATTTGCTGCTGCTCTTCCCTCCGCCACGCTGAACTTGTCTGGATATTGCCGGTATTGCCTCGTTGCTGGCTGATATATGGTGTCCCATGCATTCCACTTCTGTGATCCGGGTAATTAACTTGCTGCGCTACCGCAGTGCGCAATAGATCTATCGCCCGCTGGGTCTCCTCTGCGTGGGGTGACTCTCTCACGGGGATTTGATTCAATGCGAGCGTCGCTGCGTACACATTATCCATGGGGTTGTTGTAATGACCTGCTGGTGTGCGAAATCGTGATGGTGGTGGTGGTGGTAATGTATTGCCGGCAGCGGCTCCAGTCTGCAATTTGGGTAACCCGGCTTGTATGTTTGCCGGCTGTGCTCCTCCAGTTGCAGGTTGCTGTACGGTTCCTTGGTTTGATGCCGGAATCGGTTGATCCTGAGGTGTGATAAATAGGTTGGTCGGGTTTATAACTCCACCCGTTGCTGGTAACATGGTTTGGTGCCTTTGACGCACCCTGGTTGTCTCTTCTCGGAGCCGGGTTTCCAATGCATCCAGCTCACGTTGGCGGGTGGCCATCCCCTGCCTTTCTGCTTCCACTTGCCTTCTCTGTTGCTCCAATGCACGGCGGGCTACGTCCAGATCTTTCACACGTTCCGCCGCGTTTTCCGGAGTGATAACTGTAGATAGAACGGTTGGATCCAGAATCAAGTTGTTGTTGAATAGGACCGGGTGTTGCGGGTTTGAAGGACCCGCCCCTGGCGTCCGGTTTGCCAGATATCCGAACATGTTTGCCTGCAACTCGCTGTCCGCCGCGTGGCTGGTAACCGATGCCGATTCTCCGTCAACTCGGGTGAGAACCGGGTTTCCGTCAACCGGACCTTGCTGCTGGGCCACTGCTGGTGCTGTTCCGACTGTGGCCGCGGTCACGTTTCCCTGATTAAGATTGATCGCCGGGGCCGTGTAAACCGCAACCTGGCGCGTAATGCTTGGCGCAGATTCGTACTCTTCCTCTTCGCTGCTATTTTCCTCTTACCGGTTTTCCAGCAGATGCAGGATGGACTCGGTATCATCTTCTCTCACGACCCGGCCACGCGGGGTCCATGCCGGCTCCTCCGTCTGTTCCCTCTTCGTGGGGGGCTCTTCTGTTGGATCTACCGTTCCGACCGATTCTTCCCCATCTGATTGCACGCAGGTGGCTTCCCCTGACACAGAATCAAATCCGAAATCGTCAGGGATTGAACCGGACGTACGTACCATGCCGATGAAGACGTTGATCTGGCCGATGACAAGGTTCTCCATGTTCTTCCGAGCTTCTCCCGTGATGTAAACACCCTTGGACGTAGGCCCCACGGTGGGCGCCAACTGTCGTGGGATAATCACGGCAGACGTTACCGGGGGTAACTTATCTTGGGGCAATTCGACTCTGGTGTTTGGGAGAGGGTTTAGCTCAAGGGAAAACATGATGATATGCGATCTGGTAGCCGGCAATCAAGTCGCCGAGTCTCCGATCTAGATATATTAACTCAACCCTCGTATTACACTGGATACTCGATACCTAGCGATATAGCTCAAACTCTTGGATCTCTTCGTCTAACCCTAGGGGCCGGCTTATATAATATCCGGACCCCCTGGCCTACTCTCCAAGGCGCACTCGGAATCCTACCCGGACACTGCCTACAAACCCTAAACTTCCTTATCGGAACCCACAATCTGGGTTACGAGGCCTACGTTCTTGGGCCTTCTAGAAACTCCTTTATCTTAAGCCGGGTCTTGTGCAGCGTCCTTTGGGCCGAGTTACTCCTTGGCGTTGGCCTACCGGGTTATCATCCCTCCATCACATATGTTAAGCAACCTCTGGGGTTTGAAAACCCCAACTTCCCTAACCACGTCTACAAGCTTGATAAGGCGTTCTATGGACTTAAACAAGCACCACATGCGTGGTATGAGCACCTTAGAGAGTTGTTGCAAGACCGTGGGTTTGAAGTTGGGAAAATCGATCCCACCCTTTGAAGGGAATATGCCCGAGAGGCAATAATACAGTTGTTATTATCTTATTACATGTTTATGTTAAATGTTTATTTCTCATGCTATAATTGTATTAACCGGAAACTCTAATATAGTTGTGTCTATTAAACAAACAATAGTTCCTAGTAATGGCTTTCGTTTAACTATATTGTTGATTAACTGATGATCAAAGTTTCCTGATCGTGAACATTGGATGTTGTTAATTACGGGGTCATGTCATTGGAAGTTGATGTGATGAACATAGACCTAAAGTGAATATAGCAATGTGATCAAGTCATTAAATTTAAATTGTTATATAAAACATACGAAGTAACTCTAATCCTTAGACCATGAGATCATGTCAATCAGTATCACCGGAAGAGTGCTTTGATGTCATCAAACGTCACACCATAATAGGGGGACTATAAAAGCGTCGTTAGGTATTCAGAAACTATTAGTTGAGGCTCATGGATCAAGAGTGGGATTTGTCCATCCAAATGACGGAGAGATATACTCTGGGCCCTCTTGGCGATACCACATCGACACCGCTTGCAAGCACATGACTAGGTCACAATGATGTCATATCACGGAATGAGTAGAATAGTACTTGTTGGAAATGAGATCGAAATAGGTATGGTTGATACCAATGATCGGATCTCGGACAAGTCAAATATCACGAGACAAAGGGAATTGGTTATGACGTTTATGGTTCACATGATCACTAGATTAATCGTTGAATGTGTAGGAGTCATTAGGGATCTCCAGGTCCCGCCGCTGACTATTGATCGGAGAGGTGTCTCGATCATGTCTACAATATTCACGAACTGTAGGGTGACACACTTAAGGTTTGATGACGCGATTGAGTGGATACGGAATATTGGAGAAAAGTTTGGACAATACCAGAATTGTTCCCGGGAATATTGAAATAGTCACCGGAATTGTTTCAGGCGATATTGAAATAGTTCAAGGTGGTATATGTTAATGTTTGATTAACAAATAGTTCAAGGGGGTAAGTGTTAATGTCTGTTAATAGGATTAACAAATATTAAAATAAAGAAATGAAATTGTTTTATTTATTTATTAGAGAAATCCCTTGGAATTTTGAGTGGGAATTGATGAGAGAATGAGTGGGTTGAGTGGAGACTCCACTCACATGATGAGGGGAGAGGTGGAGGCACCAAAATTTTGTGGCTGCCTCCTCCTACTATATAAAGATGGGTGGGAGCTCCCTCTCCCCACACATCTTGTTGTCATCTCTCTCTCCCTCCTCCCGCTGACCCACCTCTTGGTCATCCGCTTGGCTAAGCCATGGCCGTTTAATTTCTCCACCACACCACATCATCGTGCTGTTGGATTTTCCGGTGGATCCTCTACTGCCGCTGTCCCGCTAGATCGAGGGAATGGAGTTCCTCATTGATACGTCCATTTTGCATCAATGTTTTATATTGCTATTGTCTGTTATTCATTGATACATTTCATGTTATGATGCATCACTTGTGTTATTTTATATTATTTTGCATGTTTCATAATTTTTGGAGAATAAACACCGGAACCAGAAATCTGATGGAAAAAGCACCTTCAAGATACCCTATTTCAGAAGATTAGAAGAAGAGGGGATGGGGGCACCGGAGGAGTCTTAGAAGTTCCGAGGAGGAAGTGAGCCAAAAGGGCACCCGGAGGGGGGACACCTAGGGCCCACACCACCAGGCGGCGCGCCCCCGCCATCCGCGCCTGGGAGTGGTATGGCCCCCCGGGCCCACTCCTGGGTGCCCCCTTTCGCGTACTTGACCCTCAGAGAACCCTAAACCCCAACACATCATCGAAGAATTATTCTGTTGCCGCCTCGTGGGGGAAAACAACAGAGAGAGAAAAGCTCTCCGGCAGGGAGAAATCTACAGGGGAAATGCCTCCTCGGAGAGGGGAAATCGTCGCCATCGTTAATGTCATCACTCCGGGCTTCATCGAGATCATCACAATAATCATCCTCATCAGCAGCACAATCACCGTCACCGTACACCTTCATCCCTCTGTAACAATTAGGGGTCTTTATCGTTGTTTACCACTAGATCTCTCTCCCGGTGTGGATTACTTGTTAGTAGTTGATGCTTGTGAGATTTATCAGTGTTTGCACTTTCTTACCAGATTGTTATTATCCATTATTTCACTTCTGATTATGATCTATATGATGTCTCGTGAGTACTTCATTTAGTTCTTGAGGACATGGGATAAGTCATGATGTTAGTAGTGAAGTTATGTTGAAGTAATATCTCGTGGTTCGGTATTTAAGTTGTGATGCTATTCTTCTAGTGGTGTCATGTGAACGTCGACTACATGACACTTCACATTTATGGGCCTAGGAGGATGCATTGTGTGTTTGGCTACTAATTGTGGGGTTGCCGGAGTGACAGAAACCTAAACCCCCGGTAGGAAACCGATGCACGAGGGAGTGTAGGATCCTGGAGTTTGAAGGCTATGGTTAGATTTATCTTAATTACTCTCTTGTACTTGCGGATGCTTATGAGGGGTATAATCACATGTATGTATTAGTCCCAGTTGGGCGGTACATTAGCATAGGTTCACCCACACAACACTTCACGAACCAATAAATATTAATCAACCGTAATGAAGCGAAAGCGCTTGACGAAATCCCCATGTGTCCTTGAGAATGTTTGGTAATCATAAGTAATACAACCTGCTTGTCCTTTGCTCTAAAAAGGATTGGGCCACTCTGCAATATTATTTACTGTACTTTATTTACTCGCACTTTATTTATCTGCTATATCAAAAACCACCAAAAACCCGTTTGCTAGTGTTTACAGCAAATTCTCCATCCAACCTGCTTGTCAACACCTTCTGCTCCTCGTTGGGTTCGACACTCTTATTTATCGAAAGTACTACGATACAAACCCTATACTTGTGGGTCATCAAGACTGTTTTCTGGCGCCGTTGCCAGGGAGTGAAGCGATATTGGTAAGTGGAATTGGTAAGAGAAACTTTTACTGCGAGTGCTGTTTTATTTCTGTCTGCTATTTTACTTCATTATGGAGAATACTTTTGGTTCTCTGTTTAGGGGTACTACTACTATTGCTGCTAGGGTAGTAAGTGACCCGTTATCTGTTGAATTAGATCCTTATAAAATACCTATGAAAATTGTTGGACGTTTTATGGATAACTGCTATTATGGTGATGGAACTGTCCATCCCGGTGATCATTTGCTCTTTATACATGAATTATGCGAGTTATTCAGGTGTGCAGGTATTACAATGGATCAAGTTAAAAGGAAATTATTTTCATTATTGTTGAAAGGAAGAGCCGCTGAATGGTTCAAATTACTGAAGAATG
Organism: Alopecurus myosuroides; assembly: GCA_028641055.1. Taxonomy (NCBI): domain Eukaryota; kingdom Viridiplantae; phylum Streptophyta; class Magnoliopsida; order Poales; family Poaceae; genus Alopecurus; species Alopecurus myosuroides. Next base: position 453,752,082 of record CM054057.1, on the reverse strand, counting down.
GTGAATCTATTAGATGGGAGGAAAATGTTCCTCTCTTTTATTCTAAATTCTATCCTCCTAGTGAGATTCATAAGGACCGGAATCAAATATATAATTTATGGCCTCATGATGGAGAGAGTATTGCCCAAGCTTGGGGGAGAATGACGTTATTAATGCTCAAAATGTCCCGTTCATGAGCTCCCGAGTAATATTGTTATCAATAATTTTTATGCAAGGCTTTCTCTTCATGATAAGGATTTATTGGATGCTTCTTGTTTTGGATCATTCACACGTATGAAGGAAGAAGCTAAATGGGATTTTCTTCATCGTATTCAAGAAAACACTAAAGGATGAGAGAACGACAAAGGTAGAAAGTCAGGTATAAATTATGATTATGAATGCATTAAATCTTTTATGGGAACCGATGATTTCTATAATGTTAGTGTTGTTTGTGGTCTTTATTCTCAAATCTTTGCAAACTGTCTTAAAGCTTTTTCCTCTTATCTTGATATTCCTAAGAAGGAATTTAGCAAGTATCATGCACCTTATAAAGATATTGTTCCTGCTAGTAATATAGAATTGCATGCTGTTAATCCTACTGTTCCTGAGCCTTATATTGAAAAAAATGCTTTCCCTTCTAAGGTGAAAGAACACTCTATTGTAGAGAGTGTGGTTAATAAGAGCATTAAGAAATATATTGAACCCGATGAACAATAACTGTTGAACCCGCTGTAGCAATAGTAGAAGATCTTGTTTGTGGAAATGTAGACGATGAACATATTGTCTTTTGTGAGGATGCTTCTAATATTGTTTCCCATCCTCATAGACCTAAGAAAACTAGTGTTCCTGTGCTATCTGTTAAGATTGGTGATCATTGCTATTATGGTTTATGTGACATTGGTGCAAGTTCCAGTGCTATTCCTTATGAGCTTTATAAAGAAATTATACATAAAATTGGTTCTTGTGAGCTTGAGGATATTGATGTGGTTATTCAGCTTGCTAATAGAGAAACTGTTTTTCCGATTGGTATTGTTAGGGATGTGGAAGTTTTATGTGGTAAAACTAAATATCCCACTGATTTTCTAGTACTTGGTAAGGCTGCTAGCAAAACTTGTCGTATTGTTTTTGGTAGACCTTTCTTGAACACTTGTGGTGCTATTATAGATTGTAAGATATTGACTAAATATGATGGAAAATCTTATGAGTTCAATTTCTCCAAATTTGCTAGAGCACCTTATGAATCTAAATTACCTCATGAGAATTTTAAAGTTGAACAACTTGTTTCTATTACTCTTGCTCCTAACAATGCTTTGCAGCAATATATGGAGGACCATGAAAGTGAGGTCTTTATGGAAGAGAGAAATGAGATTGACGATATTCTTCTTCGTCAACCAGTGATACTGAAACATAATTTACCCGTGGAGGACTTGGGTACCACAATACCACCCAAGGAGGATCCTGTTTTTGATTAAAAACCTTTTCCTGATGATCTTAAATATGCTTATATTGACGATAAGAAAATATATCTTGTTATTATTAGTGCTAAACTTTCAGGTGAGGAAGAGGAAAGACTATTGGGAATATTGAAGAAACACTGTGGAGTATTGGATATACTCTTGATGATTTCAAGGGGATTTCTCCTACAATATGTCAGCATGCTATCAATATTGAACCTGATGCAAAGCCAGTAGTTGAACATCAACACCGTTCAATTCCTAAGATGAAGGAAGTGGTAAGAAATGAGGTATTAAAACTTCTTGATGCTGGTATTATTTTTCCTATTGCTGATAGTAGATGGGTGAGCCCTGTGCACTGTGTCCCTAAGAAAGGAGGAATGACTGTTGTGCCTAATGAAAATAATGAGCTTATTCCACACAGAGTAGTAGTTGGTTATAGAATGTGCATTGATTTTAGAAAGGTTAATAAAGTTACTAAGAAAGATCATTATCCTTTACCCTTTATTGATCAAATGCTAGAGAGATTGTTTAATAAAACTCATTTTTGCTTTCTCGATGGTTATTCTGGGTTTTCTCAAATTGTTGTTAGGGAAAAAGATCAAGAGAAAATAACATTTACTTGTTCTTATGGTACTTATGCTTATAGACGTATGCCTTTTTGGTTTGTGCAATGCTCCTGCTACTTTTCAAAGATGCATGTGTGATATTTTTCATGGTTTTTGTGAAGAGACTGTGGAAGTATTCATGGACGGTTTCTCCGTCTATGGAACTTCTTTTGATAATTGCTTGCACAACCTTGATAAAGTTTTGCAGAGATGTGAGGAAACTAATCTTGTTCTTAATTGGGAGAAATGCCACTTTATGGTGAATGAAGGAATTGTTCTTGGACATAAAATTTCTAAAAGAGGTATTGAAGTTGACAGAGATAAAGTGGAAGAAATAGAGAAAATGCCCTCTCCTAGGGATGTTAAAGGTGTTCATAGTGTTCTTGGTCATGTTGGTTTTTATAGGAGGTTTATTAAAGATTTCTCTAAAATATCAAAGCCTCGACTAATCTTCTTCAAAAAGACGTACCTTTTGTATTTGATGAAGATTGCAAGGAAGCTTTTGAAACTTTAAAGAAGGCTTTAAGCACTGCTCCTATAGTTCAACCACCTGACTGGAATTTACCTTTTGAAATTATGTGTGATGCTAGTGATTTTGCTGTAGGTGCTGTTCTTGGACAGCGAATAGATAAGAAATTGAATGTTATTTATTATGCTAGTAAGACTCTTGATGCTTCTCAAAAGAATTATGCTACCACTGAAAAAGAGTTCTTAGTTGTAGTTTTTGCATGTGATAAATTTAGACCTTATATTTTTGACTCAAAGGTTACTATTCATACTGATCATGTTGCTATTAGATACCTTGTGGAAAATAAAGATGCTAAGCCTAGGCTTATTAGATGGGTGTTGCTTTTACAAGAGTTTGATTTGCATATTGTGGATAGGAAGGGTGCTGAAAATCATGTTGCTGATAACTTGTCTAGATTGGAAAACATTGCTTTTGACCCTATTGCTATTAATGATAGTTTTCCAAATGAACAGTTGGCTACAATAAAGGTAAAATCCCAAGATAGTCCATGGTATGCTGATTATGCTAACTTTATTGTTTCCAAGTATTTGCCTCCAACATTTACAGCCCAACAAAGAAGAAAATTCTTCTATGATTTGAGGCATTATTTTTGGGATCACCCACACTTATATAAAGAAGGAGTAGATGGTATTATGAGAAGATGTGTTCTAGATCATGAACAATGTGAAATTTTGAAAAAGTACCAAGGTAGTGCTTATGGAGGACATCACGCTGGAGATAGAACCGCACAGAAGGTTCTACAATCAGGTTTCTATTGGCCTACTTTCTCTAAAGATGCACTTAAATTTGTTTTATCTTGTGATGAATGTCAAAGAGTAGGAAATATTTCTAGACGTAATGAAATGCCTATGAGTTATTCTCTTGTTATTGAACCTTTTGATTATTGGGGATTTGACTTTATGGGTCCATTTCCTCCTTCGAATGGTTATAGTCACATTCTTGTTGCTGTTGATTATGTTACTAAGTGAGTAGAAGCTATACCTACAAAAATTGCTAATGGTGAGACCTCTTAAAAATGCTTAAGGATGTTAATTTCCCTAGGTTTGGTGTGCCTAGTTATCTTATGACTGCTGGAGGTTCTCACTTTATTCATGGTGGTTTTAAAAAACCCTTGCTAAATATGATGTTAATCATAGAATTTCCTCAGCTTATCATCCTCAAACCAGTGGGCAAGTAGAATTATCAAATAGAGAAATTAAATCTATCTTGCAAAAGACTGTTAATAAATCTAGGAAGAATTGGTCTGATAAGTTGAATGATGCTTTATGGGCTTATAGAACTGCTTATAAAAATCCTATGGGTATGTCTCCTTATAAAATGGTTTATGGAAAAGTTGTCACTTGCCTTTAGAATTAGAACAAAAAGCTTATTGGGCAGTGAAAGAACTCAATAAAGATTTTAAACTTGCTGGTAAGAAAAGAATGCTTGATTTGAATCATTTAGACGAATGGAGATCTGAAGGTTATGAAAATGCTAAATTCTTTAAAGTGAAAGTTAAAAAATGTCATGATAAAAGAATCCTTAAAAGAGAGTTTCATGTTGGTGAGAAAGTTCTATTGTATCGGTCTCGTCTCAGATTTTTTGCAGGAAAATTACTCTCCAGATGGGAAGGACCTTATATTATTGGAGAAGTGTATAGTTCGGGTGCAATCAAAATTGCTTACCTTAAAGATAACACTACACAAGTGGTAAAAGGGAAAGACTCAAACATTATATTTCCGGGGATTCCTATGATGAAGATGTTGATGTTATTCAAGTAATGACTCCAGAGAAATTCATTAGAGAGAAGATTCCAGAATCTGCAGAGTCCGTTTTCCAATAGGTAACAGTTCTGTTAAGAAAAAGTTCGCGGAATACCTTTAAAGTTATAAATTATTGATTTTTCGAAAATATGAAAGATACCGAGCCGAAGAAGAGTTGGAGACAGTGCCTGAGGGCACCATACCATGCCTGGGCGCGGGCCCACCCTTGGCCGCGCCTGGCTATGGTGTGGGGGACCCGGATCCCCTCTCTGACTCGTTTTCGACCTGGACTTTCCTTTTGTTATGTATGTTTTTGACATTTAACCCCCCGGATCTCCCGAGGTCCGTATATCGTTTTCTCATGGTGTTTCTGTTTCGAGCTGTTTCTGCCAGGTTACATCTTCAGATCTAGAGCCACGATGTCCTCTTCCGGACCTCCCAAAGACAGTTTCTTTGCGAACGTCGTCAACCCGTACATGAAAGAGTTGAAGATACATCCCAAAGAGTTGCTTCTCAAGGATGGGGAGGTGCAGATTGAAGATATTCGGGGCCCTAAAGGAGAAGGTAGTCTAGAATCTAGGATGGAATAGCTGGAGCAAGAAGTCTTTAGGTACAAGAAGATGACGGAGCGTGAAGTTGACATCATCTACATGATAAAGACAAAACTGATTGCCGAGTACAAGAAGGAGACTTTAAAGCTTTGGGTGGAGATCTTCTCACTCACAGAGACTGCCAACAAATTGCAAGCACAACTCTATGATGTGCAGAATCAGAACTGTGAGTATGAGAACAGGTTTAAACGTATAAGCTCTGCTGCTAGTTTCAGGAATTTGGAGACCAAGACATCATTTGTGGATGGAGAGCCTTTACCTTGTAAGTTTTATGATGAGAAGGATTCACCACCACCGAAGAATTAATTCATCATTGGTATTGGCATCCCCTTAGCTTGTTCCAAGCTTGGGGGAGTGCCGCGGTATCACACCTTTATCTTTCACCCTTTTTACCTTTTAGTAGAGTAATATCATGTGTAGAGAAAATATCATATAGTATGGTTTGCAGTATGGAAGTATCACTCTTTAGTTGGTTATCGTTGTATCCCTTGGTTTGATTTGCCGTAATCAAATATTAATGGGAAGTTTCATCATCTACTTTCTCTACTTTATTTTAGTTTGCAATTTTTGTTATATGGTTGATCTTATTATCAGTATTGGTATCTAGTTGGTTTTGGCAAACTTAGCATTGGTCAGTAGCAACAATACGTTGAGACTTAAGTAGAAAAGAGGGAGTTGAATGTAGATATATTATTCCATGATTTTTCTTTCTTGTTAGCTTATAATCTTAGTATTCTCAAATAAGTTTGTTTGTACCTTCAAGGAAGATTGCATGATTGGCTTTATCCTATATGTATTTGTTTGTTTTACCTCAATTCTTATGCTTGCTACCCAACCTTGCTAGCCAAAAACCTATACTGAGAGGGAACACTTCTCGTGCATCCAAACCTTGAGCCCCAAAACCATGCCATTTGTGTCCACCATACCTGCCTATATGTGGTATTTAACCGCCACTCCAAGTAAATTGCTTGTGTTCTACCTTTAAACCTTCAAAATTACACCTGTTTTGTGCCCCTGTTTTAGCACATGAGGACGCAAATAGAGAATCTTTATCTCACTTGTTGATTCGATTTCACACCCTAGACTAGTGGCTTCACCTGCTTATCCAAATGCTAGAAGAGCTGGCAGCAGGGTTCCCAGCCCCAAATAATACAAATTCTCTTCACTATTTTGGCCCCTGATTTATCAGTCAAATCATAATTGTGTAAACAAAAGAGAAAGATGGATGGCCTTATATACCAGTTGCGTCCTTCAATGGGAGCCGCTCTTGTGAAGTCTAGTTGGCTTGTGACGTACTGTATTTTCTGTTTGCCATTCGTTGACATAAACATACACCTCTCTAAAAATTAGACACTCCTCCATGGTATGTGATTGTTGGCAGGCACCCGAGGATTCGGTTAGCCATGGTTTGTGTAAGAAAGGTTGAGAGGAGTGTCAACCATTTTATACCTCTGTCTAATAAAATAAAAGCTCTAGCACATGAGTTGATCCCTGCTTCCCTCTCCGAAGGGCCTTTCTTTTACTTTTATGTTGAGTCTCCATCTTCTAACTTTATGCACAGTTGAGAGAGCATAGTTGCCATTCTGAGTTTAATGTGCATTTGTCCCACAAACATTATTAATTGATTCATGATGTGTTATTGTTTGTTCTCTAATTATTTGTTCTAGTATTCCTCATGAACTTTGAAGGTGTCGTGGCATTTATGTTTTGCCCCACTCTTAAGGACTAGTAAAATATCACTTTGCCATGTTTTCTCTACTTGAAACAAACCTATAAATTTCGATGCATTGTTATTCATCATCTTTTATTTGTGTTACTGATGTGCTTTGTTGGGAACCCCAAGAGGAGGGTATGATGAGCACATCGGTAGGAGTTTTCCCCTTAGTTAAGAACCAGGGTTATCAATCCAGTAGTAGATAGAGGACCTTCGGAAGGTTGGTGCCACTGACGGTGGTGCTGGTGCTTCACCGGTGTCAGCAACAACGTGGAACCTGCACACAACACAACAAAAATACTTTGCCCCAACGGTACAGTGAGGTTGTCAATCTCACCGGTCTTGCTGAAAACAAAGATTAGACGTATAGTGTGGAAAACAGTGTATGCTTGCAGTAAGTAAAGAAAGCAGGAAATTGTTGTGGTTTGTTTAACAGTGTGGAAAAATGGACTGGGGTTCATAGTTTCACTAGTGGTGTCTCTCCATAAAAGATAGCATGCTGGGTGAACAAATCACAGCTGGGCAATTGACAAATAGAGGTTGCACCGTAGTGCACAATATGACATGAAGATTACTATGATATTTAGTGCGGGCATTACAACAAGATACATAGATCGACATCCATCTGCATCTATGACTAATAATCCACCCTCAGGTAATCATCCGAACCCCCTTAGGTATTAAGTTGCAAGCAACAGATAATTGCATTAAACAAAGTGTGTAATGTAAGCAATGATTATGCACGCGGACACTCTCACCGCTGTTTTCTCCCTAATGGCAGCAACACATCCTCCCCCTTCACGTTTCTGTCACTCGAGCAAGGCAAAAAGGAGGCATGAAACCACTATCGAGCATAAATACTCCCTCTTGGAGTCACTAGCAACTACTTGGCCAAAGTAACCACTAGCAACAGAAAGCATGCAAGATCACAAATAGCATATGAAAATAAAGACTATAATCAACTTGGCATAAGTTCAATACTCATCGGATCCCAGCAAACACAGCATATAGAATTACATAAGATCAATCTCGATCATGATAGGAAGCTCACGAGATCTAAACATAGAGGCATATGAGGAGAAGACAACCATCTAGCTACAGCTACGAACCCGTAGTCCAAGGATGAACTACTCACGCATCACTCTGGAGGCAGGCATGGTGATGTAGAAGCCTCCGGTGATGATCTCCTCTCCGGCAGGTTGCCGGAAACAGCTTCAGAACCCCCCTGATCTAGGGTTGACGGTGACATCGGTTGTGGAACTTTTCGGGGATTTTTATCAGGTGCTTAGGGTTTTCCATCTGGGGGGCTTAAATAGGCGAAAGGGCAAAGGCGGTGGAGGTCCAGGGGCCCAACACCATTGGTGGCGCGACAAGGGGGACCCGCGCCACCCTATGGTGTGGCCCCCCTGTTGCCCCTCTTCGACTCCTCTTCGGTGTTCTGGATGCTTCCGGGGAAAATAGGAACTTCGGGCTTTGTGGGGTCTAATTCCGAGAATGTTTGCAGAACAACTTTTTTGAAACCAAAAACAGCAGAAAACACGGAACTGGCACTTGGCATCTTGTTAATAGGTTAGTCCCGGAAAACATATAAAAATGCTATCAATAAGGGAGAAAACAAGTAGCAATTGGCAAAATATCATCATGAAGCATCATAAATTATAGATACGTTGGAGACGTATCAAGTATCCCCAAGCTTAGTTCCTACTCGTCCTCAAGTAGGTAAATGATAAAACAATAATTTCTGAGGCGACATGCTACTAACATAAACTTGATCAGTCTAATGTAAAAGCATATGCACGCTGAGATCATAAAACTTTAAACACACGCATGATAGATAAAACTTTAATAATAAAGCATAGCAATTACTTTGCATCATGAAGAGTAACTCAAATAAAGGATCCTGAATAATAATGCAAAGAAAGGTAAACGTTTATTTCATGTATAGAGAAAGCATGGCAAAGTGATATTTCGATAGTACTTAAGCGTGGGGCAAAACATAAATGCCAGGAAACCTTCAAAGTTCATGAGGAAGACTAGAACAAATAATATCACATCATGAAGTAATTATTGATGCTTATGGGATAAATGCACATAGAACTCAGAATGGCAAAAATTCCCTCTCAACTGTGCATAAAGTTAGAAGATGTAGACTCAACATAAAAGTAAAAGAAAGGCCCTTCACGGAGGGAAGTAGGGATCACTCATGTGCTAGAGCTTTTATTTTATTAAACAGAGGTATTGAAAGTTTGACACTGAGTGTCTATATTTTGGGAGATGTATGCTAATGTCGACGAATGGTAAACAGAAAATACAGTACGTCACAAGCCAACTGGATTCACAAGAGCGGCTCCCATGGTGAAGGACACAACTGGTGTAGAAGGTCATCCCTCTTTCTCTTTGGTTTACACAATTATGCTTTGACTGATAAATCAGGTGAAAAATAGTGAAGAGAATTTGTTTGCATCAATTTGGGGCTGGGCACCCCGCTGCCAGCTCTTCTATCATTTGGATAAGCAAATGAAGCCAATAGTCCATGGTGTGAAATCCAATCAACAAGTGAGATAAAGATTCTCTATTTACGCCCTCATGAGCAAAAAGAGGAACATAAAGCAGAAGTAATTTTGAAGGTTTTAAAGGTAACACATGAGCAATTTACTTTGGAATGGCAGTTAAATACCACATGTAGGTAGGTATGGTTGACACAATGGGAAAAACTTTGGTTTAAGGGAGTTTGGATGCACGACTAGAGCTCATACTCAGTAAAGGTGGAGGCTAGCAAAAGACTGGGAGCGACAAATCAAGAGAGCATAAGAGCCATAATCATACATAGCGACATAAACATCATTAATTAAAACATAAGCAGTATCACAAGTTCAAAAACTAAGTGGTCATGGAGGCTATTCATGACTCGTTTGTAGTCATAAACATGGTGTGAGCATGCGCCAAGTCAACCAAATAAATCATTCGAAAGAGAATACCGTATATTGATGCTTTACTATGACAAGAACAACCCATGAATCTTTCAGTACATATTAAACACTCTCATATATTGGAGGATAATCATGCTACTCAATAACCACAAGGCTTTAAAACTAAAATAACATTTAGCATGGCATGAAAAAGTTATAGCCACAGTCTATACAAGCTTCTACTAGTACTGTTATAAATTCTACTTCAAGTAGCAGTTTTGTTTCTCCCAACAAGCACCAAACAAAACATGCTTTAACAAAAATACTATTTATGATACAAAAATAAAACATGAGAGTACTCACATAATACTACTAAAACTAACAGCTCTAATAAGAGATGCATGCAAAACAGGAGGTAAATAAATGCAGCAGCTAGACAGAGATTAAGAATACAACGTATTCTCAAGAAAAAGCGGAGCGTGTCACTCTCCAATAAAAGAATTCTGGGGTCCAACCAAGCTTATTGAAAAATTTAAAACAAACTTAAAGCAAAAGCAAACTGAAAACAAAAATAAAAGACGCTCCAAGCAAAGCACATAAGATGCGACTCAATAAAAATATAGTTTCACTAGAAGTGACCCGATAATCTGTTGATGAAGAAGGGGATGCCTTGGGCATCCCCAAGCTTATACGCTTGAGTTTTCTTGGATGTACCACTGGGGCATCCCCAAGATTAGGCTTTTCACTCTTCTTGGTCACATCATATCATCCTCTTCTCTTGACCCTTCAAAACTTCTTCACATCAAAATTCTCACAATCTTCATTAGCAACGTTAGTGCAATTGAAATAATAAATTCACATGGTTCAGTTTCAACACAAGTCTAACACTCAAAAACACATTAGATACTGTCACAACTTCTTTCAAAACTCTTCTTCTCAAAATAACACCAAAAGAAAGAGAGTAAGATGCAAATGCGATAAATGGCAGAAATCTGTCAAAACAGAACAGCAGGTAAAGATCGATTTTTTAAAAAATCTTCTGTTTCTCAAATAAAAAAGTGGTATTCTAAGAAATGTTTCGTATATAACTCAGTATTAAGCAAAAAAAAGCTCAGTTCATTTTGAATTTTTTGTGATTTTTAACGGAATTAACAGTGGACAGAAGAAATCTGTTTCCTGCGCAGAAATCTGAAATATAGGCTCAACTTTCCACTAGATGCTTTACTTGGTTCAACAAAAACCCAAAAGAAAAGATACAGAGGGGTTGCTAAGGAAATAGACAACACCCAGGTTCAAAGCACACCAAAGAAAACAAAGGAAAACGGGTTGAAACTAGTGAAATAAAACGGGTTTCTCCCGGTAGCGCTTTTCTTTAACGCCTTTCAGCTAGGCATAAAAGGAAAACTCAAGTGTTTTCAAGTAAAGAAGCATCAACATAATATTTTTCTATAATAATAGAGTCAAAGTTTAGCTTCATCTTCTTTCTAGGAAAGTGTTCCAAACCTTTCTTGAGGGGAAATTAATATTTAATACTCCCCTCTTTCATGTCAATAATAGCACCAACAGTTCTAAGAAAAGATCTTCCCAAAACAATAGGAAAAGAAGCATTGCATTCAATGTTCATAACAAAAAAATCAACAGGGGAAAGGTTAGTATTAACCATAATAAGAACATCATCAATTCTATCAAGAGGTTTCTTCTTAGCATTATCAGCAAGATGAACATCCAAATAACAGTGTTCCAACGGTGGTAAATCAAGCATATTATAAAGCTTTTGAGGCATAACAGAGGTACTAGCACCAAGATCACACAAAGCATTGCAATCAAAATCATTTACATTTGTCTTAATGATAGGATCCCAGCCATCATCTAATTTTCTAGGGATAGATGTCTCAAGTTTCAGCTTTTCTTCCGTAACTTTCATGAGAGCATCGGTAATATGTTCAGTAAAGGCCATATTCATGGCACTAGCATTGGGACTTCTAGCAATATTTTGTAGAAACATAATAACTTCAGAGATATTGCAATCATCAAAATTAATATTATTTTCATAAAAAGTAATGGGACATTATCTCCCACATCTCTAAAAATTTCAGCACTTTTATCAGAAGCAATATCAGCAGTTTGAGGCAATTTAGCACGTTTCACCGAAGGAGTATGGACTTTGTTAACACAAACTACTTTACCATTGATAGTAGGAGGTTTACTAGCACTTGGAACTTCAGTTTTAGTAGTGGTTGTGATAGTGCAAACTCTAGCAATATTATTCTTTTTAGCCAATTGATCTTCTCTTTCCCACCTAGCACGTAAAAATCAGCCATCAACCTAACATTATCATCAATTCGAACTTGGATGGCATTGGTTGCAGCAAAAGGATTATCTTCAATGGTTTCAGTTTTAGCAGCCATTTTATTTATCAAAGAAAATTGTGCCTCTGACAGGGCCTAAATACTATCTCAGCACTAGAAATTTTACCTTGCAAACCAGAGATTTCTCTGTTCAAATTTCCAATTTGTTGGCTAATAGTTCTCAGCATAGCAGATTGTTCTTCCATATTTTTAGTAAATACCTTATTTTGTTCATATTGCATTTGCATAAAGTTCTTAGTTGCTTTTTCAACTTATACAATCCTTTCCTCACTAGGCATTCCAGATCTACCATAAGAATAACCACTACCACTATTAGAAGGATAGGGCTTATAATTGTTTCCACCAAAATTATTTCTAGAAGCATTGTTGTTAAAATTATTGTTTCTAATAAAGTTCACATCAACATGCTCTTCTTGAGCAACCTAAGAGGCTAAAGGAACATTATTAGGATCAACTTGAGCTTTACAATTAACAAGCATAGACATAATAGCATCAATCCTTTCACTTAAAGAGGAGGTTTCCTCAATAGAATTTATGTTATTTCCTTGTGGAGCTCTCTCAGTGTGCCACTCTGAATAATTTATCGTCATATCATCAAGAAGATTTGTTGCATTGCCCAAAGTGATGGACATAAAGGTACCTCCAGCAGCTGAATCCAATAGGTTCCTTGAGGAGAAATTCAGTCCTGCTTAAAAGGTATGTATAATCATCCAAGTAGTCAGTCCATGAGTGGGACAATTCTTCACCATAGTTTTCATTCTTTCCCAAGCTTTAGCAACATGTTCATTATCAAATTGTTTAAAATTCAATATGTCACTTCTTAGGGATATAATCTTAGCAGGAGGATAATATTTTCCAATGAAAGCATCTTTACACTTAGTCCATGAATCAATACTATTTCTAGGCAAAGATAGCAACCATTCTTTAGTTCTTCCTCTCAAAGAGAAAGGAAATAATTTCAGTTTAATAATATCTCCATCCACATCTTTTTATTTTTGCATCTCACATAGTTCAACAAAATTATTAAGGTGGGCAGCAGCATCATCAGTACTAATACCACAAAATTGTTCTTTCATCACAAGATTTAATAAAGCAGGTTTAATCTCATAGAAAGCAGCAGTAGGAGCAGGTGGAGGATAGAGAAAGAGAGGGTGATCACCATCCTTGTCCATTTGTGGTTGGCTGAGTTAGAGAGAGAGAGGAATAGGTGTGCAAATAAAATCATTGTTGTTTGTGCTAGTGAAGTCACACAACTTGGTATTCTCAGAGGAACACATTTTAGCAGAATAAAAGAAAGCAAATAAATAACAGCTATGAAGTAACCTAATTTTTTTTTGTGTTTTCAATAAAGAGAAGCAAAACAAGACAAAAATAAAAACAAGATAATAAACAAAATAAAGAGGTTGATAGTGATAGACTCCCCTTGCCAGAAGACTTCCTTCTCCCCGGCAACGGCACCAGAAAATATCCTTGATGTGACTTGTTGGGACCCCCAAGAGGAGGGTATGATGAGACCAACGGTAGGAGTTTTCCCCTTAGTTAAGAACCAGGGTTATCAATCCAGTAGGAGAAAGAGGACCTTCGGAAGGTTGATGCCACTGACGGTGGTGCTGGCGCTTCACCGGTGTCAGCAACAACGTGGAACCTGCGCACAACACAACCAAAATACTTTGCCCCAATGGTACAGTGAGGTTGTCAATCTCACCGGTCTTGCTCAAAACAACGTATAGTGTGGAAAACAGTGTATGCTTGCAGTAAGTAAAGAAAGCAGGAAATTGTTGTAGTTTGTTTAACAGTGTGGAAAAATGGACCGGGGTTCATAGTTTCACTAGTGGTGTCTCTCCATAAAAGATAGCATGCTAGGTGAACAAATTACAGCTGGGCAATTGACAAATAGAGGTTGCACCGTAGTGCACAATATGACATGAAGATTACTATGATATTTAGTGCGTGCATTACAACAAGATACATAGACCTACATCCATATGCATCTATGATTAATAATCCACCCTCAGGTTATCATCCGAACCCCCTTAGGTATTAAGTTGCAAGCAAAAGATAATTGCATTAAACAAAGTGTGTAATGTAAGCAATGATTATGCACGCGGACACTCTCACCGCTGTTTTCTCCCTAATGGCAACAACACATCCTCCCCCTTCACGTTTCTGTCACTCGAGCAAGGCGAAAAGGATGCATGAACCCACTAGCAAGCATAAATACTCCCTCTTGGAGTCACTAGGAACTACTTGGCCAGAGTAACCACTAGCAACGGAAAGCATGCAAGATCACAAATAGCATATGCAAATAAAGACTATAATCAACTTGGCATAAGTTTAATATTCATCGGATCCTAGCAAACACAACATATAGAATTACATAAGATCAATCTCGATCATGATAGGCAACTCACGAGATCTAAACATGGAGGCATATGAGGAGAAGACAACCATCTAGCTACAACTACGAACCCGTAGTCCAAGGATGAACTACTCACACATTACTCCGGAGGCAGGCATGGTGATGTAGAAGCCTCCGGTGATGATCTCCTCTCTGGCAGGGTACCGGAAACAGCTTTAGAACCCCCCTGATCTAGGGTTGACGGTGACGGCGGCTGCGGAACTTTTCGGGGATTTTTGATCAGGTGCTTAGGGTTTTCCATCCGGGGGGCTTAAATAGGCGAAAGGGCAAAGACGGTGGAGCTCCAGGGCCCCCACACCTATAGGTGGCGCGGCCAGGGGGACCCACGCCACCCTATGTTGTGGCCCCCTGTTGCCCCTCTTCGACTCCTCTTCGGTGTTCTGGATGCTTCCGGGGAAAATAGGAACTTCGGGCTTTGTGGGGTGCAATTCCGAGAATGTTTGCAGAACAACTTTTCTGAAACCAAAAACAGCAGAAAACAGGGAACTGGCACTTGGCATCTTGTTAATAGGTTAGTCCCGGAAAACATAAAAAAATGCTATCAATAAGGGAGAAAACAAGTGGCAATTGGAAAAATATGATCATGGAGCATCAGAAATTATAGATACGTTGGAGACGTATCAGTTACTTCTCATGATGCAAGGTGATTGCTATGCTTTATTTTTAAAATTTTATTTATCATGCTCGTGTTGAAGTTCTATGATCTCATCTTACATATGCTTTTACATTATTGATGATCAAGTTTATGGTGGTAGCATGTCACCTCAGAAATTATGTGTTTTTATCGTTTACCTACTCGAGGACGAGTAGGAACTAAGCTTGGGGATGTTAATACGTCATAAACATATCCTTAATTTCTGATGTTCCATGTTGTTTTCATGTTTTTTCCTAGATGTTTTCTATACACTTTATGTCATTTTTATCGATTTTTTTGGACTAACCTATTGACAAGATGCCACAGAGCCAGTTCCCTGTTTTCTGCTGTTTTTAGTTTCAGAAAAGTTGTTATGGAAATATTCTGGCGTCTACCTCCATCGCCCTTTCGCCTATTTATACCCCCCGATAAGTCAACCCTAAACATATACCACTTCGTCCCGAGAAACACCCGAGGCCGCCGTCATCGTCATCCCGAGATCAGAAGGGTTCTGGAGCTCTCCCCGGCACCCTGTTGGGAGGGGAATTCATCACCGGAGGGGTCTACACCACCATGCCCTCCTCCGAAGTGATGCGCGAGTAGTTCATCCCTGGACTACGGGTCCATAGCAGTAGCTAGATGGTTGTCTTCTCCACCTTGTACCTCATGTTCAGATCTCGTGAGCTGCCCTACATGATCGAGATCATCTTTATGTAATGCCACCTGTTGTGTTTTCTGGGATCTGATAAATGTTGAATGCTATGTCTTCTGATTATCAATCTATTATGTTATCTTCATGCATATGTTATTTATGATCTTGCATGCTCTCTGTTATTAGTAGATGCTCTGGCCAATTAGATGCTAGTAACTCCAAGATGGAGTATTTATTCTCGATAGTGGGTTCATGCCTCCTTTGCATATGTGCTCGAGTGAAAGAAACGTGACAGATGGAGGATGTGCTATTGCCATTAGGGAGAAAACAATGATGTTTACATTGTTTACATTACACACTTTGTTTACTGCGATAATCTGTTGCTTGCAACTTAATGCCCAACGTTTGTTCGTATGATATTCGGCGGGTGGATTATTAGTCATAGATGTAGTTGGATGACGGTCTATGTATTTTGTTGTAATGCACGCATGGATCACATAGTAATATTTATGTCTTGCATATGCACTACGGTGCAACCTTCATTTCTGTCAATTGCCCAGCTGTAATTTGTTCACCACGTATGTTATTTATCTTTCACGGAGAGACACCACTAGTGAACTGTGGACCCCTGTCCATTTTCTCATTCTGATAATACACACAATGCTTCCACTGCTTTCACATGGTTCCACTGTTTTCATACTGCTGCTACTGCTTTCATATTGTTTTCCACACCATACATTTAACCTCTTTGTGTTCAGCAAAACCGGTGAGATTGATAACCTCACTGCTTCGTCGGGGCAAAGTGATTTGATTGTGTTGTGTAGGTGCCACGTTGCTGCAGAATCGGTAGTGCGCCCTGCCATCTCAGCTGCATCAACCTTCTGAAGTTACTCTTTCCCCCTACTAGCCGATTAAACCTTGGTTTCTTACTAAGGGCATTGCTGCTATGCTCATCATACCTTCCTCTTGGGGGTTCCCAACGAGTGCAAGATCTGCACCATCACCCCTCTTATGTGACAATGAGAGTGTCATCAAGATTGCCTACAACCCCGTGCAACACACAAGGACGAAGCATATTGAGATTTGTCATCATTTCATCCGAGATCATGTGGCAAGAGGTGATATTGATCTAGCCTATTTCCCAACCAAGGATAATATCACAGACATATTCACGAAGCCTCTAGATGATTCAACATTCATGTATTTGAGGAATGAGCTAAATATCATCGATTCAAGGAGTTTGACTTGAGGATCTTGCATACACGCCTATAGTTGACTATGTGTTTGGGTTTAGGTGTAGGCATGGACATAGGGGGAGTGTTACCCTAACACATTGGGTTCTCCCTCCCCCATTATGCCCAAAGCAAAAATTCATTTTTATCTCTCTATTTCTAAAGTTGAATTGTGAGCTAAAATGTTCAGAATTGGCAATGCACCCAAGATATATCTTCGCGGTGTCATACCACAATCTCTTACATGGTGGCTTAGGCCACCAACCTCTTCTTTTGAAGAGTTGGTTCTTATTTGGGTGTTATTTGGTTTTTATTGTTTTTTAGTTGGTTGGTTTCATGGAAAACACACTCAATCTTGGGTTTTAATCGTGTGGATCTTGCAAGTTTTGTGTATGAAGTACCATTCCAGTTTGTGCTTCTTATCGCAAGCCAAAATTCCTTAAAATCTAATGTTACATAGCCACATGTATGTCCCACACAAAATCTGGGATTTTTGGAGAGTTGGGGCTGGAGACTCAGAGGTGCAACATCAGAGACTCTGGTCTGGCTAGAGTCTCTACTCTAAACACGGAATCTCCAGTACACTCGAGACTCTGGGTTTAGGCCGGAGACTCCGGCCTGGGTGGTTTTCGCAGAGTAAAAAGGGGATCGGGGAGGGGGTTGCTCACAATCTCCCATCCACCCCCAAGCACTCCTACGCCACTACCTCTCCAAGGTCCTCTTTCAGCCGCAACTAGCCACAGGGATCCGTCGTCGCCAAGCCTCCTCCACTTTTCCTCGAGGGGGACTCTTCTCCCCCACTTGGACCACCTCTATAAAGGACCATGGTACCTCCATCTCTATCTCTCTCTAGGGTTGACCTAGACATGGTTCTTGAGATGCAGTTCATCGTCCCGCGTGGTATAAATCACTTTAGGCAAAGTTTCTCATCTTAGAAACCATCTAGAGATAGTGGGCAACAAGTTTTAGGATCTGCAACTGAGTCTCTGCCGCAGGGCCGGAGACTCCGGTCTTCAGGACCGGAGACTCCAGTAGGCTGGAGATTCCGCCCTCTGAGGCCGGAGAATCCGGTGCAGAATCATCAATTTTATGTGTCACAACCCCGGACCCAGAGATATACATACTGTTATGTGCTCCTAGATATGGACCCACAAGGGCTTCAGGGTTACCAGCCCCGGCCGTAACAAACAACGGCAGGCAGACCAAATTCATCGGCACGCAGGCCGGATCACCACGGTACTACTACTCCTTGTGTCCACACTAGTCATAACCAACTATGCATATCAAAGCATACACGAACCGAACGAAACTGAAGGAATGGGACCAAAGCTATACAGAGATGCTACGTGTACAGAAAGTGCAACAACAATCGAGGGTTACTGGGGTTACCTCGCCCCAGGACGAATCACATCGGCAGGCGGGCTCGGACATGGATCATCGGCTCCACAACCCCTCGACTGTGACAACTATGCAGGCATAGCTAAAACTGGATAACAATGAGCTCGAAACCAACAACCGATCAAAGAAGCACTCTAGACATGGAAGCTGTATTAAACAGGTGTTACTAGAGTATAGATTACAGGCAGAGGTCACACGACCCAACATTACATCTGACAACAGAAGGAAAATTATGTTGCTAATCAACAAGAACCAAAAAGGCCTAAGAGGCCGCAACATAAGGCGACGTCCCAGCCCATAGATTCCAGGCTGCTACCTGGGAACCCCGAACTACTCGTCGATGTACACGTTGAATCACCACCGATGTGAGATCTTCTCCTGAACCAAAATTAAGCAAAACTGAGTACGGGAGGTACTCAACAAGACTTAGTTAACCTATTATATATCTGCTTCTTCTAGAAAGAGTTATGAAGGTTATTTTGCGTAAAACCATCTTTGTTTTCCAAGTTGAGGGAGGAATAGCACGTCTCATAGAGTATTTTGAAAACATATGAGAAAACTGCTCAACTACTGATATCATCATCTTTTAATCCACCAAATCATTCAGCACCTCGTGCTATAAAGATCACCACCTCCAGTTGTTCCACTACCTCTTTCTACAAGGTAACCCCTCTCGGCATCTCCGAGGAGGCATCCTTCATTTGTTATCAACAAGTTTTAATCATTCTGTTTAAGTTATCTATCATCATAAAATCCGTCACCAAGTCTTCTTTAACCGCAGACACGGCTTTTCGAAAAGATTTAACCCTGCAGGGGTGTACAACTTTATCCACACGTACCAACCGACTCTCAGTGCCACCGGGTTGGCACTAGTCCGGGAAGTGCCGGCAGAGGGTGGTCGATTCCCGGCCTTTACCTTGTCGAACCATATCCATGAGTCAACCCAAACAGTGCCACCCCATCAACAGGGAGTTGGCCACCTCCTGACGACACCTGTTCTGTGAGTCGGGATCAAGATCCGTGTACGTCCATCACTTTTCCCGGTCACGGCCTAGTTTTCTCCAAAACATTTTCCGACTCACACACAGATGGAAAGCTCAAACTACGTGGCTCAGGGATAAGGTTAAACAAGTTAGTTAGCCGGGCGGGGTTCATCGGCCCACGTGTGGCTGTACGCTCAGTCTTGGCTCGAAGGCGAGAACTCGCTCCTAGGGGCATGAACAGGACAAAACGCCACAACCCATTGTGTACTCACATCCATGTCGTTATTTAGTCAAGTTATCAAAGATAAATCAAACCACAACAACATGACAAAGTAGATTCACGCAAAAGACCAGGTCCATCAATCGGATGTATCAGATCACAACTAGGCATGGCTAAGCAAGACTCACAGGGTTTAGCGGAGCGCGCACAAACAAACCTATAGCTGCTAGGAGCAGTGGATCAGGTTATGTTGGCTATGCAGTATATAGGGGAACTCTATCTGCTGACATCAAATAGTTTGGAACCGAATGCAAAGTACGAGATTCAAATCACTTTGAAACCATATATGAGCAGATAAGAGGTTATGCTTGCCTTTGTTATAAGAAAACCAATAGAAATATCTTCTCGTATAAGTGCTTTACTTGTCGGTTAGGATCAAGTATTCGTCATGGAGTTGTTGGCCTTGTCTTCGGAGTCACGTTCTACCGAGGGGGAAACAACACCGAAACAACCGAAACAAAGAAGAACAATCAACCATGGCATCGATGCAATGCGCAAAATGTATGCATGAGCAAATTAATGCACTTAAATAAAGCCCTAAACCTATTCAATGGGTTGCTAGGGTTCGTATGTCAGTTATGAAGTTTTACTGAAATTAGTCAGAAATAGGTCCCGGAGGGGTACTTCGGGCAATTCTGAAAGTGAGTACCATTTTAATTGCTCAAATGGGTTTGAAAACATACGAACCCATTTTGAGCATTTTGGTATATAACTTTTAATTTTCTAATTGTATTGAATAAAAACTTAATTTTCTATTTTTAAATGAATTAACAACATTAAATAAAAGGCAAACTTCAACTTTGTCAAACATGTATGAACGGGACATATTTGGGTTCCAAATAATTTTCCGAACATTTCCATATATTGTTTACATTTTTTCTGAAATACCAGACAAAAGTTATTAATATTCTAAGATTAATTCATTTTCTGTAATTAACTAAAGGGGTGGGGCCCATTGTCAATTTAAATTCTTTTCTAAAAAGAGAAACTAGCTAGCGATTGGGGCCCACGGTGACGTCAGGGCTGGCCGGACCTCCACGGGTGTGGTCGCCGGAGACGTTTCTGGCCACCGTTTTGAGCGCGGAAGGGTCCGTTCGAAAAAGTGGGGCGAGGCCATCTCGAAGGTGGTGGCGCCGCCCTCTAGGTCGCCGGAGCGACGGCACCGAGCGCAACCTGCGGCGGCCGGCGACGAGGAACAGAGGTAGGGAGGAATAGAGGGGGAGGGGGACAGAGGAGGGCACCCGGAGGTGCCGCGACTCACCGTGGAACTTGTGACGGGCTCGAGGAGGCGAGGGAAGGCCGGACGGCGGCGGATCGACGATGGAGACCGGCGCCGGACTTGGAGAAGATGGGGTCGGGACGGCGGTTTCCGGGCCTCCCTGTTCAATTCCTTGCACGAGGTGGGATAGGAAGTCAAGGTGGTCCTCTTGGTGGTCTCAGCTTCCTCGGGGGCGGCCAGAGTTGGCGGCGCCATCGATGACCAACCCGAGCTAGGGTTCGGACCCGGGAGGCAACAGAGGGAGAGAGGAGGTGAGATGAGGGGTTAGGGAGAGAGAGAAGGTCGAGGGCGCTCTCTAGAACCTATCCACGCGAGGAGAGTGGCAGTGAGGAGGTGGTAGTTCGACGCGGGTACAGCCTCCACGCAGCTACTCCGACTGCCAAAGGTAGAAGAAGGCAGTTTTGCGCAAAACCCCCTGGCTTCAGGAGAAATTACCAAAGAGCCCTTCTGCTGTTTTAAAAGAGGGAGGAATTTGAAAGTTTGGGGACCTAAATGAACTCAGAAAAATTACCAAAATATGTTTTGGAAACCTTATCAAATTTCCAACCACACCATATTTTTGTTTTCCCAAATTGAAAATGTTTTTCACACAAATTTTGAGTGGCCACTTTAAGTGGCTTTTGGTCAACTTCTTATTTAAATTCAAATTCAAAGTTGGATGAATTTTTCCATGCGTGCTATGACATGATCACAACACCACGAACCCTATTGTAGAAAAATTTGGGATGTTACATTATGCCCAATATCTCTTGCTGGTTTTTCCATTTGTTTTTCGGGCATGCATGCATACCTATTTTCTATATGTTCTTGCTGTTTTGCCTGCTTTCAGGGAAAAGGACCAATGCCTCCTCCTCCAACCCCAACCTTCAACCGAGAAAGAAATGTCCTTACCATGCTCATGAACATAACTATCCATTCACCAATTCGGAGACAGGGGCTCAAATTCAGAGAAGGGATTTGGGGCAAGAAAATGCTAGACAAGATGCTATTGCTGAGAACCAAAGGCAAGAATTGGCTAAGAAGGCTCGGTTTGATCGCATGACCACCTTGAAGGGCATGAGCAAAAGTGATTTTAGGGAAATGAGGGTGCAGCCTTTATTCACCATGGCTCGCACTTCTCAAAACCCTTTCTATTGGAGGAAGGAACAAGATCTCATTCAGACAGAGTTCTACGACACGCTGTGTCATCCAGTTTGTGAGCAAAAGGTTCACAACTTAGAGGCTCTGGGAAGCAAGTCCTATTTCAGTGTAGCTGTGTCTCGAGAGGCTTGTTGGCATTCAACAAGATTTCAACGTGAAGGTTGTCCATCAGTTCTTTGCTACTGTTACTTTTGGGGAGGATGAGGACACATCTTTGACATGGATGACTGGTCGCCTCAAGTTCGAGTCTTCTATCTTGAGGCTGTCAGAGCTTCTTAATTATGCTCTCCATGGTGACAACTTGGGCGAGAGGATGCATGTTCACGGTGTTGACTACAACAAGCGGAAGTTGGCTCCTCTCTATCGCAAAATGTCAAGTGTTGGCACCAACAAGGATCTCAAGCGTGTCTACAATATTCTCCTTCGCCTGTTCAGATACAACATTGCTCCTCAGGCTAGCAATGTGGATGCCGTTCGTGGTGGTTTGGTGAACCTTCTTCACCATGCTTTCAAGTGCCATCAAGCTTGAGAAGCCTGTGAGGGTTTTGAGATGGATGTCATGGAGTTCATCAAAGAAGAGATATATCATGCCATGACCGAGCCGAAGAAAGTGCCTGTTTATGCTCCTTATGTGATGAAGCTTATTCTTGATCAAGTTCCTGGACTGGATACTAAGACTGCTCACATGTCTGGCTCTCTCTAGGTTCTTTCGGTTCACCTTCGAGACCATGATGACGAGGAACAAGAGGACCTCTTTATCTTTGATGATGCCCCGAGGTCTTGGAGGAAGAATGCTGACCCTCCTACTCGTCTTCATGGAAAGGCTAAGGTTCAAGATGAGCAAAACAAGCTCACATGGTTCCAATACTTTGCATGACTTTTGTTGTCCACAAGGAGACCATGAGGCATACAAGGAAAGGAGGGAGTTAAAGAGGATGATCAAGGGTCTTCAGAACCATGCTGGTATTGTGCGCACCCCTCCTCTTGAGCCTATTACCGAGTCACAAACTGTGTACTACCATAAGTGGAACACCTCCTCCTTCCCTTGGGGTGATTTCGATGAGGTCACTTTGGCTACATCCTCTTTTAGCAACCGTGGTATGGCTCCTATGACCGAAGAAGAAGAGCATGCTGGAGATGAAGAGGAGTATCAGTCTGATGATGGTGATGATGACGAGGATGACCAAGGTGATGATGAGGACGAGGACTCTAAGGAGGAGGAGGAAGATTGATCCTTTGGGTTACGTGTAGTGTGTTTTTTTATCTTTTTTCGTGTCTCGGTGCCAAAGGGGGAGAAGTTGCTATCTAGATATCTGGGGATTTGCATGGGTTGCTCGGAGCACAAGCTTTTGAACTTGATTTTCCTTTTATATCTTGTGTCTCCCTTCTATATTATTTTCTTGGGAAACTTCTCTACGTGTTGAACTTTATGGTTGTAAGTGGTAAGACTACGTTTGTGAGGTTATTCTATCTATGTTGTGATAATCCTCTAATTGCCTTACTTGTCTTACCTACTTATGCAATTATATTGTTCAATATATTTCTTTTTTACTATGATGTAAATTTGTAAAACATATGGGGAGCTTAGAACCTTGTTGTTGCGTTCCATGGTTCACATATCAAGGGGGAGCCCGTTTATATTTTCCAAAACTATGTCTAGCAACGCTTATCATTGCAAATACTTGTGTTGTCATCAAACACCAAAAAGGGGGAGATTGACAGCGCAAATTCGCCTAAATCTTGTTTTCTGTGTTTGTTAACAACACTAGTATTATTCTAATGTGTGTTGATGTTTTAGGGGTCATTATTAAATTTTGATAAAGGTGGCTCTGTTTCTCAAATAGGAACAAAAGAGAATTTGAAGTGCTGGAGGTGCTGGGTTTTCTTCCAGGCCGAAGTTTCCGGGGTCTTAGACCAGAGTCACCGGACTCAGGATTTCCTAGCGAAGAAGATCATTGGTGTCACCCTCTGGACCCTCACTGGATTGTCTCCGGAGTTTTTCCAGAGTTTTCGGCCCAGTCGGAGTCTCCCATGTGCAGGGGATGGAGTCTCCGGACAGTTGGCATTTCCCTGCACATGAAGCAAACCAGACACTCTGTAGACTCTGGAGAGAAAATGTGCGAAAAATTTGCGGAATCTTATCCCTTGAAGCTTTCCCAGCGCTAAGATAAAGTGGTGTCGCCCACTGGATGCGGTCTGGAGATTGCCCGTAGTCTCCGGTGCGTTTGCAAAGTTTCCGCCCCCCCGGAATGTTGTCGGAGACTTTGCTAGACCGACTATTCCAGAAGGGTGTCAAACTAATAGATTTTAGGGATTGGGCATAAATACCCCCTCCCCTTCTTCTTCCTCGATCTAGCTCGTACATAATTCATTGCTCCATTCACCCACCAAGCTCGATCTCCCAATGTCTCTACCCAAACTCGTTGATCTTCGCGGGATTGAAGGAGAAGGCCTCGATCTACATCTTCACCAACCCGTTCTTCATTTCCCCCCATTCACTTTGTCGGGCCTCTGGATACCAGGGTACACTAAGGCGACAGTTGCGCCCCAACACAATGTCACCTGGGGGCTCTAAAGTCTCCCTCGAGCCGGCGGCGCCCGGAGCAGCAATTGGGGGCGGCGCCGGACGAGCCACGGGGTCGTCCTCGATCAGGACGTCCGGCTCAGGCCGGGGGACATCACCAACAGAAGGATTTCCGGGCGGCGCTCCAGCCGGCGCTTCACCACTCGGTGAAGAAACGACGGGGCGTGCAAGCTCCTTAGCCGCCGGAGATCACGGGGGAACTCACCTCTCTTCGGGAGAGATGGGTTGGGCCGTCCCTCCCGAGGACTAGGGGCTAGGCGTCTCCGACACCCTCGCCTTCTTCGACGAGCTGCGACAAGAACAAAGTCAACTCCGGCACCACTTAAAGGAAAGAAGACCAACATTACTTAGGACTTACTCTCCCCGGTACCCCCAAGCTTGTGGAATGCGTTTCACGCCACGGGGACGTGTCACGGCCGCCTTGGCCGCCGAAGAACCCCCCGCGCCTGCATCGACCTTCGCGAGAGGCGGCCCTTCCGCGTTTGCTGCCTCGTAAGGGGTCGCAGAGTGCACAAGAGGCGGAGAGGGAGTGCTCGAGTCCACCAACGACTCGCTGCTCGCCTCCCGCGCCGGGGCAGACATGACCTCTTCGGGAGGGTTCTTCTTTGACACACGCCCGAGAGCTTGCTCGGTCGGACTGGAGTCCTCTGTCTCAGCAGGCCCCGCGTCGTTCTCTGCCGGAAGCAAGGAAAGGGGTTATGTTGGCGGGATGTCTCGCCCTCGGCTAATAGTCCCCACCTGTCGAAGCGGGGTGCTACGCCTCGATGGTTCCTTGATGGGGAGACTTCTTGATAATGATGAATTTTAAGTCCCCGGCAACGGCGCCAGAAATTCTTTGCTACATGAGAAATTCTTGTTGCTATGGATGGTGTGTTGGGAACCCCAAGAGGAGGGTGTGATGAGTGCAGAGGTAAGAATTTCCCTCAGTTAAGAGCCAAAGTTATCAATCTAGTAGAGAAAGAGGATCTTCAGAAGGTTGATGCCACTGACGGTGGTGATGGCGCCTCACCGGTGTCAGCAACAACGCGGAACCTGCATACAATACAACCAAAATACTTTGTCCCAACGGTACAGTGAGGTTGTCAATCTCACCGGTCTGGCTGAAAACAAAGATTAGACGTATAGTGTGGAAAATGGTGTATGCTTGCAGTAAGTAAAGAAAGCAGTGAATTGTAGTGGTTTGTTTAAAAGTGTAGGAAAATGGACCGGGGTTCATAGGTTCACTAGTGGCGTCTCTCCATAAAAGATAGCATGCTGAGTGAACAAATTACGGCTGGGCAATTGACAAATAGAGGTTGCACCGTAGTGCACATTCATGACATGATGACTACTATGATATTTAGTGCGGGCCTTACACCAATATACATAGACCGCAATCCAACTGCATCTATGACTAATAATCCACCCTCAGGTTATCATCCGAACCCCCTTAGGTATTAAGTTGCAAGCAACATATAATCACTATGATTGTGCAAGCAACATTAAGCAATGTGTGTAATGTAAGCAATGATTGTGCATGCGGGCACTCACACCGCTGTTTTCTCCCTAGTGGCACCAGCACATCCTCCCCCGTCACGTTTCTGTCACTCGAGCACAGGCGAAAAGGAGGCATGAACTCAACTATCGAGCATAAATACTCCCTCTTGGAGTCACTAGCAACTACTTGGCCAGAGCAACCACTAGCAACGGAAAGCATGCAAGATCACAAATAACATATGCAATAAAGACTATAATCAACTTGGCATAAGTTCAATATTCATCGGATCCCAGCAAACACAACACATAGAATTAGATAAGAACAATCTCGATCATAATAGGCAGCTCACGAGATCTAAACATTGAGGCATAGGAGGAGAAGACAACCATCTAGCTACTGCTATGGACCCGTAGTAAAAGGATGAACTACTCACGGATCACTCCGGAGGCAAGCATGGTGATGAAGAGGCCTCCGGTGATGATCTCCTCTCCGGCAGGGTGCCGGGAGACAGCTTCAGAACCCCTCTGATCTAGGGTTGACAACAACGGCGGCTGCGGAACTTTTCGGGGATTTTTGATCAGGTGTTTAGGGTTTTCCTTTGGAGGGGAATAAATAGGCGAAAGTGCGGCGTCGGTGGGCCACCAGGGTGGCCTCACCACCCCCAGGAGCGGCCAAGGGGGGCCGCGCCTGGCTATGGTGAGGGCTCCCTGGTGCCCGTGTTTGACTCCTCTACGGACTTCTGGATGCTTCCGGGGAAAATAGGAACTTCGGGATTCGTGGGTTCCAATTCCGAGAATATTTCTAGAACAACTTTTCTGAAATAAAAAACAGCAAAAAATAGGGATCTGACACTTGGCATCTTGTTAATAGGTTAGTCCCGGAAAACGTGTAAAAATGCTATAAAGAAGGGAGAAAACATGTAGCAACTGGCATAATATCAACATGGAACATCAGAAATTATAGATACGTTGGAGACGTATCAAGCATCCCCAAGCTTAGTTCCTACTCGTCCTCAAGTACGTAAACGGTAAAACAAAATAATTTATGGGGTGACATGCACCACACAATCTTGATCATAATATGTAAAACAGAGCATGTAAACTGAGATCATAGAACTTTAAAACAAACATGATAAATAGAACTTTAATAATAAAGCATAGAAATCACTTTGCATCATGAGAAGTAACTCAAATAAAATATCATGAATAACAATGCAAAGAAATATATACGTTTGTTTCAAGTATAGAGAAAGCATGGT
This sequence comes from Alopecurus myosuroides, assembly GCA_028641055.1. Lineage (NCBI taxonomy): Eukaryota > Viridiplantae > Streptophyta > Magnoliopsida > Poales > Poaceae > Alopecurus > Alopecurus myosuroides. Next base: position 453,724,831 of record CM054057.1, on the reverse strand, counting down.
AAAGTGGTATTTCGCTAGTCCTTAAGAGTGGGGCAAAACATAAATGCCGGGACACCTTCAAAGTTCATGAGGAAGACTAGAACAAATAATTAGAGAACAAGAAATAACACATCATGAATCAATTAATAATGTATCTGGGACAAATGCACATAAAACTCAGAATGGCAAAAATGCTCTTACAACTGTGCATAAAGTTAGAACATGGAGACTCAACATAAAATTAAAAGAAAGCCCCTTCGCAGAGGGAATCAGGGATCACTCATGTGCTAGGGGCTTTATTTTATTAAACAGATGTATTAAAAGTTTGACACTCCCATCCATCTTACACAAACCATGGCTAACCGAATCCTCGGGTGCCTGCCAACAATCACATACCATGGAGGAGTGTCTATATTTTGGGAGATGTATGCTAATGTCAACGAATGGTAAACAGAAAATACAGTACGTCACAAGACAACTAGATTTCACAAGAGCGGCTCCCATATGAAGGACGCAACTGGTGTAGAAGGTCATCCCTCTCTCTCTTTTGTTTACACAATTATGCTTTGACTGATAAATCAGGGGCAAAAATAGTGAAGAGATTTTGTGTGTATTAATTTGGGGCTGGGCACCCCGCTACTAGCTCTTCTATCAACTGGATAAGCGGATGAAGCCACTTGTCCAGGGTGTTAAATCCAATCAACAAGTGAGATAAAGATTCTTTATTTACGTCCTCATGAGCAAAAACAGGAACACAAAGCAGGAGTAATTTTGAAGGTTTTAAAGGTAACACATGAGAAATTTACTTGGAGTGGCAGTTAAATAACACATGTAGGTAGGTATGGTGGACACAATGTTAAAACTTGGTTTTAGGGAGTTGGATGCATGAGTAGAATTCCATACTCAGTACAGGTGGAGGCTAGCAAAAGACTGGGAGCGACAAATCAAGAGAGCACAAGAGCCATAATCATGCATAGCGACATAAACATCATTAATCAAATCATAATTGGTACCACAAGTTCAAAAACTAAATAATCATACATGCTATTATTGACTGGTTCATAGTCATAAACATGGTGTCAGCATGCGCCAAGTCAACCAAATAAAATATTCAAAAGAGAATACCACAAATTTATGCTTCAATATGACAAGAACAACTCATGATTCTTTAAATTGAACATTAAACACTCTCATCTATTTGAGGCTAATCATGCTACTCAATAACCACACGGCTTTAAAACAAAAATAACATATAGCATGATATGCAAAAGTTCTAGCCACAGTCTATACAAGCTTCTACTTGCACCATTAAAAATTCTACTTCAAGCAGCAGTTTCTTTTCCCAACAAGCACCATACAAGATATATTTTAACAAAAATACTCTACATGATACAGCAAGCAAACATGAGAGTACTCATATAACACTACTAAAACTATCAGCTCTAGATAAGAGATGCATGCTAAACAGGAGCTAAATAAAAGCAGCAGCCAGAGAAAGATTAAGAATACAAAGTATTCCCATGAAAAAGCGTAGTGTGTCATTATCCAATAAAATAATGCTCGGCTCCAACCAAGCTTATTTCAAAAATAAAAACAAACTGAAAGCACAAATAAAAGATGCTCCAAGTAAAGCACATAAAATGTGACCGAATAAAAATATAGTTTCACTAGAAGTGAGGTGATAATTTGTCGATGAAGAAGGGGATGCCTTGGGCATCCCCAAGCTTAGACGCTTGAGTCTTCTTGGAATTTGCTGGGATGTACCTCCGGGGCATCCCCAAGCTTAAGCTCTTCACTCTTCTGGATCACGTCATATCATCCTCTTCTCTTGACCCTTGAAAACTTCCTTCACACCAAACTTCTCACAATCTTCATTAGCAACGTTAGTGCAATCGAAATAATAAATTCACATGGTTCAGTTTCAACACAATCCTAACACTCATAAACACATATCTACTGTCACAACTTCTTTTAAAACTCTTTTTTCTCAAAATAACACCAAAAGAAAGAGATTAAGATGCAAATGCAATTATTGGCTGAAATCTGTCAAAACAGGACAGCAGATAAAGATGATTTTTTTCGAAAATCTTATGTTGCTCAAATCAAAAAGTGTTCAACTAAGAAAAGTTGCGTATATAGTCCAGTATTATCCACAAAAAAACTCAGATCATTTTGAATTTTCTGTGATTTTATACGAATTTAACAGTGGACAACAGAAATCCGTTTCCTGCGCAGAAATCCGAAATATAGTCTCAACTTTCCACTAGAGGCTTTACTTGGCTCAACAAAGACACAAAAGAAAAGATACAGCAGGGTTGCTAAGGAAATATACAACACCCAAGTGCAAAGCACACAAAAATAAACGACGGAAAACGGGTTGAAAATGGAGAAATAAAACGTGTTGTCTCCCGGTAGCGCTTTTCTTTAACGCCTTTCAGCTAGGCATAGAAAGCAACTCAAGTATTTTGAAGTGAGGAAGCATCAACATCATAACTTTCTCTAATAATAGAGTCAAAAGGTAGTTTCATCCTCTTTCTAGGAAAGTGTTCCATACCTTTCTTGAGTGGGAGTTGATATTTAATACTCCCCTCTTTCATATCAATAATAGCACCAACAGTTCTAAGAAAAGGTCTTCCCAAAACAATAGGACAAGAAGCATTGCATTCAATGTTCATAACAACAAAATCAACAGGGACAAGGTTATTGTTAACCATAATTAGAACATCATCAATTCTACCAAAAGGTTTCTTCTTAGCATTATCAACAAGATGAACATCCAAATAACAGTGTTCCAACAGTGGTAGATCAAGCATATCATAAAGCTTTTGAGGCATAACAGAGATACTAGCACCAAAATCACACAAAGAATTGCAATCAAAATAATTTACTTTTATCTTAATGATGGGCTCCCAACCATCATCTAATTTACTAGGGATAGATGTTTCAAGTTTCAGCTTTTCTTCTCTAACTTTCATGAGGGCATTGGTAATATGTTTAGTAAAGGCCATATTCATGGCACTAGCATTGGGACTTCTAGCAAGCTTTTGTAGAGACATAATAACTTTAGAACTATTGCAATCATCAAAATCATAATTATTATCATCAAAAGTAATGGGACCATTATCTCCCACATATCTAAAAATTTCAGCGCTTTTATCAGAAGCAATTTCAACAATTTGAGGCAATTTAGCACGATTCACCGAAGGGGTGGAGACTTTGTTAACACCAACTACGTTACCATTGATAGTAGGAGGTTTACTAGCACTTGGAGCTTCATTTTTACTAGTGGTGGTGATGGTACAAACTCTAGCAATATTATTCTTTTTAGCCAATTCATCTTCTCTTTCCCACATAGCACGTAATTCAGCCATCAACCGAACATTATCATCAATTCGAACTTGAATGGCATTGGTTACAGCAAAAGGATTATCTTCAATGGTTTCAGTTTTAGCAGCCATTTTATTGATCAAAGAAAATTGTGCCTCTGACAGGGCCGAAATACTAACCTCAGCAATTGAAATTTTACCTTGCAAACCAGAGATTTCTCTATTTAAATTCCCAATTTGTTGGCTAATAGTTCTCAACATAGCAGATTGCTCTTCCATAGTTTTAGTAAACAACTTATTTTGTTCATATTGCATTTGCATAAAGTTCTTAGTTGCTTTTTCAACTTCTACAATCCTTTCCTCACTAGGCATTCCAGATCTACCATAAGAATAACCACTACCACTATTAGGAGGATAGGGCTTATAATTGTTTCCACCAAAATTATTTCTATAAGCATTGTTGTTAAAATTATTGTTTCTAATAAAGTTCACATCAACATGCTCTTCTTGAGCAACCTAAGAGGCTAAAGGAACATTATTAGTATCAACTTGAGCTTTACCATTAACAAGCATAGACATAATAACATCAAGCCTTTCACTTAAAGAGGAGGTTTCCTCAACAGAATTTACCTTCTTACCTTGTGGAGATCTCTTAGTGTGCCACTATGAATAATTTATCGTCATATCATCAAGAAGATTTGTTGAATTTCCCAAAGTGATGGACATAAAGGTACCTCCAGCAGCTGAATCCAGTAGGTTCCTTGAGGAGAAATCCAGTCCTGCATAAAAGGTTTGTATAATCATCCAAGTAGTCAGTCAATGAGTGGGACAATTCTTCACCATAGTTTTCATTCTTTCCCAAGCTTTAGCAACATGTTCATTATCAAATTGTTTAAAATTCATTATGTCACTTCTCAGGGATATAATCTTAGCAGGAGGATAATATTTTCCAATGAAAGCATCTTTACACTTAGTCCATGAATCAATACTATTTCTAGGCAAAGATAGCAACCATTCTTTAGATCTTCCTCTCAAAGAGAAAGGAAATAATTTCAGTTTAATAATATCTCCATCCACATCTTTATATTTTTGCATCTCACATAGCTCAACAAAATTATTAAGGTGGGCAGCAGCATCATCAGTACTAATACCAGAAAATTGTTCTTTCATCACAAGATTTAATAAAGCAGGTTTAATCTCATAGAAAGCAGCAGTAGGAGCAGGTGGAGCAATAGGTGTGCAAATAAAATCATTGTTGTTTGTGCTAGTGAAGTCACACAACTTGGTATTCTTAGAGGAACACATTTTAGCAAAATAAAAGAAAGCAAATAAATAACAACTATGAACTAAACTAAAAAATTTGTGTTTTCAATAAAGAGAAGCAAAACAAGAAAAAAATAAAACAAGACAATAAACAAAATAAAGAGGTTGATAGTGAGAAACTCTTTCCGACGTCTTGATGGTGCCTTGACGGGGAGACTCCTTGATGATGATGAATTTTAAGTCCCCGACAACGGTGCTAGAAATTCTTTGCTACACCAGAAATTCCTGTTGCTATGGATGGTGTGTTGGGAACCCCAAGTGGAGGGTGTGATGAGTGAAGTGGTAAGAATTTGCCTCAGTTAAGAACCAAAGTTATCAATCGAGTAGGAGAAAGAGGATCTTCAAAAGGTTGCTGCCACTGACGGTGGTGATGGCGCCTCACCGGTGTTAGCAACAACACGGAATCTGCACACAACACAACCAAAATACTTTGTCCCAACGGTACAGTGAGGTTGTCAATCTCACCGATCTTGCTGAAAACAAAGATTAGACGTATAGTGTGGAAAATGGTGTATGTTTGCAGTAAGTAAAGAAAGCAGGGAATTGTAGTGGTTTGTTTAACAGTGTAGGAAAATGGACCGGGGTTCATAGGTTCACTAGTGGTGTCTCTCCATAAAAGATAGCATGGTGGGTGAACAAATTACAGCTGGGCAATTGAAAAATAAAGGTTGCACCGTAGTGCACATTCATGACATGATGACTACTATGAAATTTAGTGCGGGCATTACAACAATATACACAGACCGTAATGCAACTGCATCTATGACTAATAATCCACCCTCAGGTTATCATCCGAACCCCCTTAGGTATTAAGTTACAAGCAACAGATAATCACATTAAGCAATGTGTGTAATGTAAGCAATGATTGTGCACGCGGGCACTCACACCGCTGTTTTCTCCCTAGTGGTAACAAAACATCCTCCCCCGTCACGTTTCTGTCACTCGAGCTCAGGCGAAAAGGAGGCATGAACCCAACTATCGAGCATAAATACTCCCTCTTGGAGTCACTAGCAACAACTTGGCCAGAGCAACCACTAGCAACGGAAAACATGCAAGATCACAAATAACATATGCAATAAAGACTATAATCAACTCGGCATAAGTTCAATATTCATCGGATTCCAGCACACATAGAATTAGATAAGAACAATCTCGGTCATGTTAGGCAGCTCACGAGATCTAAACATTGAGGTATAGGAGGAGAAGACAACCATCTAGCTACTGCTATGGACCCGTAGTCCAAGGATGAACTACTCACGCATCACTCCGGAGGCAGGCATGGTGATGAAGAGGCCTCTGGTGATGATCTCCTCTCCAGCAGGGTGCCGGGAGACAGCTTCAGAACCCCCTTGATCTAGGGTTGACGATGACGGCGGCCGCGGAACTTTTCGGGGATTTTTGATCAGGTGTTTAGGGTTTTCCTTCGGAGGGGAATAAATATGCGAAATGGCGGTGTCGGTGGGCCACCAGGGTGGCCTCACCACCCCCAGGCGCGGCCAAGGGGGACCGCGCCTGGCTATGGTGAGGGCCCTCTGGTGCCAGTCTTCGACCTCTCTTCGGACTTCTGGATGCTTCCGGTGAAAATAGGAACTGCGGGATTCGTGGGGGTCCAATTCCGAGAAAATTTCCAAAACAACTTTTTTGAAATAAAAAACAGCAGAAAATAGGGAACTGGCACTTGGCTTCTTGTTAATAGGCTAGTCCCGGAAAACGTGTTAAAATGCTATAAAGAAGGGATAAAACATGTAGCAATTGACATAATATCATCACGGAACATCAGAAATTATAAACATGTTGGAGAAGTATCGCGGGGCATGGCCCTGACCACCGCGTCGCGTCCCGCTTCCGAAAGACTGTAAAGGGGGACCACGGAGGGAGGAAGAGGCGACGCGTCCCTGCCAAGAAGAGTCTGCATCATCGCCTCCAGCTCCCTGCCCTCAAGAAGGGAGCCGCTAAGCCGCATGTTGTCCTCCATGTCACCGCAGTAACACACGAGACGCTCGTGTTCTTGGAGAGGCACCAGCCTCTGGCGGACGAATTTGCGGGAAAGCATGGGCACCTCGAGCCCTCTCTCGTGCTGCTCCTCTATCCTCTGCACTAGGGGATCCATGTCCGGGCCATCAAGGATTTCCTGGGCCCAGCAGGCGTGCTTCCTGGGCTTACCAATTGGCACCTCAAGAAGGACCGCAGATTCGCCGGCGTCCATGAACACCCAGCAGCTGACGATGTCGTCCACTTTAATCTTGTGGTCCAATAGGGGAAACAGAGCCCCCTACCCAGACCGATGCGGAAGGAGGCGCACCCGGCGTAGCGACCTCTGCCTGTCACGCGGAGGCTGAAGAAGGAGCAGAAGAAGGCCACCGAGGGCCTGGCGCCAAGGAAAGCTTCGCACCAGAATGCGAAGATAGCCAGGGTCAGAATAGAGTTGGGATGAAGATGAAGGGCGTGGATCTGGTACCATTCCAAGATGGCTAGAAAGAAGGTGGAGAAAGGAGGGATGAGGCCGACGAAGAGGGTGTGGAAGAAGAAGGCGTAGGCGGTTGCTGGAAGGGAGTTGCGTCGGGCCGACCCGGCAAAAAGCAGGGTGGCTCCATGCTTGTTGGTGGAGGAGGCCACCATCGGGTGCACCCTCTCCAACGAAGATCCCGCATGGATGCGGGATGGTTCCAAGATCGAGCGCGGCTGTGATGGCGAAGGCTTCGTCGCGACAACAAGCTTGCCCTTTGCCCCGGGAGTAGCTTTCTTGCCGACCATCTCAGGAAGAAGATCTCAAAGGAGAAGGAGGGATCTGGAGAAGAAGCAGTTCCTAGGCGGCGGAAGGAGAAGGGGGGAAAGTGGAGCTTCAGCAGGTCCGCGGCCTTATGAGCGGGGCCCCCCACGTCGCAGGTAGCCGTTGCCTCGGGAAGGTCGTGGGTCGTTGACACGTGCCGAAAGGTGGCCCGCAACAGTTGGCCCCACGCCTCCTCGCATCCTGCGGACACGTGTGCCCCGCGGGCTACTATTGGGCCTAAGGATACCAGGGTACCCTGAGGCGACTGCTGCGGCCTAGCCCAGCACTTAGCTTCAGGGCCAAGAGTTCTATCCACACCAGGTGGGCCTAGCCCACTGCGGTTCTTGCCCCGGAGGGGGGTTCTACTTCACCCTCTCCCCCCTCCTTGGGTACCTCCCTTCAAGAGGAGGCAGCCCACGTGCCTCCGACGACCTTTTCTCTGAGCAGTGACGAAACCGCCACAGAGCCTCTTTGTCCCCAGTTGCCATTCTGGTGTATAAAGTCCAGGGAGACAGCTGCAGCGGCCAAAGGGGGTCCCAAAGACTGCCTCTTTGGTACAAGAAGACCAATACCACGCTACAAGATGAAGGCGGCGTCACCGGGCCCCCATCGTGATGCCATGGACGGTGGAGCTGTCCCCCAGCAACCAGGACCGTGCAGGAGGCGCAGGAGTACGGGACGCTCCTCCCTTTGGCACCTTGTGGTAGCCCTTTCCCGCCAAGTGAGCGGGAAAGAGGTCCAAACGCCAGTATAAGAAGGGCACCACCGGCCCTTGGACAAGGGGAGCTCGATTCATGGTAGAACCCAAGTAGTCTGTTCCGAGCACAAGCTCGCCTTTGTACTGTAACCAACGTAGTGCAATCCATCAGACAAGCAGGAGTAGGGTTTTACACCGCACTGGTGGCCTGAACCTGGGTAAACTCTCTGTGTCTCCATTGTTTTCGTGCTCAACCTTACCTCTCGAAGCGAGGGAAACACGTTTAGCCCCAGTGTTCGAACCTTTGAGAGCTATCCTTCCCAGGACAGACTAGCTCTCTCCGACACACTTGAGGGAATCAAGTCTAGGGTTTCCTTGTGAAAAACCTAGACCCCATTGCTACTCACTTGTTGATTGTTGGTGATTCTTGGGAACCCCAATTTTGTTATGGGTGTGTGCCTCAAACTCATTGTAAAGGACTCGATTTCCGCCTCAAAGAAAATCAATAGTGGAAGGTGAACTAGAACTTTGTGGCGAGGTTTATCAGAGAATGGGGTGAGACCTTTGTGGCGTTGAGTAGGCCTTCGTGGCGAAACTCACACCCCTCCAACGAGACGTACTCCCCAGGAGAAACTCGGGATTACATCCTTGTCTCCACGTGCTTCCGTTATCGGTTAACTCGTTCCCTCTCCTTTACTTTGTGTTTGTATCTTGTTTACTGTTGTTCTTGTCATATAGGTAAATTCACCGTAGTTGCATATCTAGAGAATTTATCTTTGTGTCAAGCCTAAATTGAACAAGAATTAAAATTGATCGTAGCACCTATTCACCCCCTCTAGGTGCCCATATTAACCGTTCATCGCGTCGTTGGTCCTAGCTCACATATTATCCCATGTTAATATTAAAACAAGGTTGATCGGAGAATATCCCATGTTGAATTAACTTCTACATCATTTTTATTAATCCTAAAATGGGGATTTTAAGCATTCAACTAGAGGTGAATTCTGAATAGAAGTGTTGGGAGGCTAGAGGCTAGTAGACCCTGAGCTATGTTGAGCAACGTAAACATAGAAAAAAAATGCTTGAACGCATCCTGCAACATTGATTCGTGGCCATTTTCTCGGCAAGGTTGTGCAAACCGTGAATCCCAAGATCTACTAGTAAGACAGAGTCCTGCAATAGGGGCAGAGACTAGACCGGAGGTGTCTCACCAGATCCGTGGTGACCTCCAAAGGAAGGTGTCTCCAAACCGAAGCAACAGCAAGAAGGGATGGAGAGAGGTTATACCTGTACATGGTGGTTTACGGAGATGCTCCATGGTGTCATGCGGCAGCAGGGATGGTGCTCAGCCTCGATGGCCGGCGAAATGAATAGCGGAAGCTCCTGGCCCGTCCCTCCTCCAGCGCCGCAGCCGTCGCCTTCATCCGCGGCTCGAATCGGATGGCTGTACCCGTCGAAGTTGCGCGGGAGGTGAGGAAGGATCGAGTGGGCAGCGGCGTGGGAGAGAGCAGATCGAGTGGGCGGCGGTGGTCTGTGGAGCAGAAGGAGAAGGGGGTCGGGGAAGGTTGGTCACGGCGGCATGGGTTGGGGAGTCGCCGGTGGCCAGCGAGGTGCGGATGGGGTCGGGAGAGCGAAAGGGGTTCGAGAGCAGGCGACCGCAATGGAGAAAACTGAGGGGATTCTGCTAGCTAGGGTTCCTTGTGTAGCCTGTGTTGTGTGGGCCAAACTAAAAAGGAGCGGTGCAGTGCTGTGTAGCCTGTGTACTCTTTGTGCGTGGGCGGTAATTAAATACCCCCGACGCATCACACACACGAGCGCGGGCGGTAGCTCGTGCCCCTCTACCTGGTCCCGGCCACACATTACCGCCGACGCATAATATATTTGGTCCGCCGGCGGTAGTAAAATAGCATCGGCGTATCAAATTTAGTGCGATGGCGATAGTTAGCACCGGCTCATCACATATTTGGTGCGTCGACAGTAGTTCATGATCCTATAAGCATTTCTCTAGTAGTGCAAAAAACATTACATAAAGAGGGTTAGCAATTATCTTATTGACTTCATTGGGTTTTTTGTGACCAATACTCAAATTTGCAAACGTGTGAGAATTACAGAGCGAGGCGGGTTAAGATTAATCATCTGAATGACAATGAAGGAACAATTTGGTTTGAACAGAGTTTGACCATGATGATGGATGAGTTTTTTTTGGAAAAGGAGGCAAAGCCCCAGCCTCTGCATCGGGTGGATGCATACGGCTTTTATTAATAAGCTTCGAACAGCGTTTTACAACGAATCATTCATAACAAGTGTCTCCAAAACGAGAATAACATAAAAACGAAAGGACCACAGTCCCCTAGGAAGCTCTAATTCTGTAGTCATGCTGCCATCCGTTGGAGGAAAGGATGGCCCGGACTAAGGCCAATAACCGGTTGCATCCAGCCTCCATAAATAGGCGCTGGTCCTGTGGCAGTAGGAGAGACCAGTTGGAAATCCAATAAGTAGCCTTGTGCACAACCTGCAAAAAATGAACATTGTGAACCTTGTTAAAGACCGCATCATTGCGGCAATTCCAAACAGCCCACAAAAAGGCACAAGTGCCAATACGAATTCGTTTTCTGTCATTTTTGTGAATACCAAGTAACCAACCACCAAACATATGATGTATACTTTCTGGAGGGGGGATATTAAAGGTGAAATGGAGCAATCTCCAAACTTTAATCACAAAAGGGCAAGAAATAAATAGGTGATCAATAGTCTCATCATGATTACAAAAAGCACACTTTGTGCAACCATGCCAATTACGTTTTAAAAGGTTGTCTTTAGTCAAAATTACACGTTTGTGCAAAAACCACATGAAAATTTTGATCTTGAGAGGAATTTTCATTTTCCATAAGTACTTATGTTCGAAAGGAGGATCAGTATTCATGTACTCATTATACATAGATTTAACTGAGAACACCTCGTTATTTTCCACCGACCAAGAGAACTCATCTTCCTCCTCAGAAAGAGAAATAGTCATCAGTTTTGGGACAAGATGCAACCATGTTGTCCAGTTGTTCCCTTGGAGGTTTCTACGGAATTGTAAGTTAACGGGGGGAGCGGAGTCTAGCACCTCTGCTACAAGGACATTCTTGTTTCTAGAGATGTGATACAAACCAGGATATTGAAAAGCCAATGCTTCCTCCCCCAACCATACGTCTTCCCAGAAGCGAGTTTGTTTGCCATTGCCTAACCTAAACCTACCCCTTGAAATAAAATCCTTTCTTACCGATAAAATTCCCCTCCAAAAGGGAGAATCAGTGGGTTTCGGTTTGACTTGCGTAAGTGTTTTATCCCCTAAGTATTTATTTGTTAACAGCTCTTTCCAAACCCCATCTTCTTTAAGAATTTTGTAGAGCCATTTGCTCAGCAAACATTTATTCTTAATGTCTAGTAGTTCTATCCCTAACCCCCCTTGAGATTTCGGCCTACAAATGACACTCCATTTTGTCAACCGATATTTCTTTTTCTGCTGATCACTTTGCCAAAAGAATCTACTACGGAAGAAATCTAATCTCTTTCGTACTCCCACTGGAATTTCAAAGAAAGAGAGTAAGAACATGGGTAGGCTAGTTAGGCATGAATTAATGAGCAGTAGTCTGTCACCGTAGGAAAGAAGTTTACCAGCCCAACACGCTAGTTTTTTCTCAAAGCGATCTTCCACCATTTTCCATTCTTTTAGAAGAAGTTTTCTATACAACCATTTGTATGTGTGTGTGTGTGTGGGGGGGGGGGAGCATGTTAATTTTGTCTAATTTTTTTTGTTTCTAAGCCTGCGTTATGTATAAAATTTTGCTTGGCATTACATGGCATAGAGGGGCGCTAATGCCCTTGCTGCCCCCCTAGCTCCGTCATTGTCCACATATCGGGGTAAGATTCCTTATACCAGAACATACAATTGTGGCTTCTTTTAGCTTTTTTTATTATCGAACAGAACCAACATAATGTCTTCTCAATCTTAGATGTACCCGACGGATGACGACCTACAAAACAAGCCCATAATCAACTATATTCAAAAGTAGACAATCTACACGAGAGTGAATGTTCCTGCTCGTAATCTCTACACTCCGGTCCTCTTGGTCCAGTCCCCCAACTTCCTTGCGGATGAGCAGATCAAGTATGCCAACTCGAAAAAGAAATGCAAAGAGGATTAGCAGGCTTAGATCGTATTTGCGCAACCACTTTGCGGCCCCAATCCCTACCAAGTAAAACTGACGACTGGTGTTATATTTTATCGGGTGGTATATATTAACCCCTCCGCTGATAAACTTGAGATGCATCACGAGTTGTTCTCCGGATTCTATGATACCGATGAACTTGGTTCGTTATGCTATGTTATGATTTGACTCAGACTAATTTGTTACGTGGTTATTTTGGTAAGCATTGGGTAACCTCACCAAAATTTAGAAAAGGTTACCCTGTAGCACCTCGCACCGCTGCCGTCGCGCCGCGCCGTTGTCCAACTCGCCACTCTTTACGTTGCTATCATGTAGATTTTTCAAGCGTGGTGGTGTAAGTGTGAGGTGCGCTCACAATGTAGACATGAGGTAAGTACACGAAACACATGCATACACCAAACGCCTGGCTTAAAAACTCGTTTTCTCTTATACTCCCTCCGTTCAACAGTAGATGACTTCCATTTTCCTAGAAATGGATGTATGTATACACTAAAACATGTCTAAATACATCCACTTCTAGACAAATGGAAGTCATCTATTATTGAACGGAGAAAGTACGACTCTGGCTAAAAAATTGTGGATGTTAGACTATGTATATATGGTAGCTTCTGTGTTGTACGTGTTGTATACAAATACCTGTAAACTGTATCCGGTAGTTAATATAAATACATGACAGCCGAACCCATCAAGGGTATCGTGCTATTCCCCAAACCTTAGCTATGTCTGACATGGTATCAGACGACGCGTTCGATCCGTGCCGCAACGCTTCCGCATCCTCTGCCGCTGCCGTGTCGGCCTCCGCCGCGCCGCCTCCTTCGTCCCTTGTGATGGGGTCGCCCTTCATGGCGTCCGCTCCGCTCACCCAGGCTTGTTTTGCTGCTGCGGCCGCCACGCACCCGTTGGCGCTTTCCGCGCTGCCCGTCGTGGCGCCTCCTTCCTCGGTCGCCCCTGCCCTGGTCTTGTCCAGCGACATACCTTAGGGGTCGGGCTCCTATAGCGCCCACGCGCAGGTGCCCTACGACGGGTCCTATCACGCGCCATACGTCGCGCTCGTCCACGTACTATGCGTCGCCTCCCACGACGCCCTACGAAGGACGGTACGGGGCTCCCTCCGCCTCTGGCCCGCCTCCCGCGACGTCCTACGACGGGCCATGTGGGGTGCCCTACACAACTCACCCGACGGCCGCGTACGATTCGCACCCGGTGTTGTCTCACGCCACGCCTCAGATGGTGCCCTATGGTCATCATCATCACTACCGTGCGCCATCATCTGGCGAGGCGCTGATTCCATATGGTGCTCCTCTGCCGTATGGAGCCTCGTCCGCGCCCCGCTATGACTCGCAGTATGCAGCACCGGCGGAGCTACCTGCAGAACAAGGCCCGTCTCACTTTGCCCACCTGGTCACGGTGAAGCTCAATGCTGATAATTATCTCCTATGGCATGCTTAGATTTTGCCGTTGATGCGCAGTCATTATCTTGAGGGGTATGTTGACAGCACGCTACCGTGTCCTCCGGCTATTGCCCCGGTGGCCACGACCACCAGTGGCTCTGTTTCTGGCGCCCAATCCTTCTCATCGTCGGTGGGTCGCCCAAGATCAAGCAATTTTGGGTGCTATTCAGTCCTCGCTCACCCCCTCCATGGCTGGCATGGTGGTCTTTGCCGCGACCTCGAGGGACGCCTGGACAACACTTGACTCCAGCTTCTCCTCGCAGTCCCTGGCACGTTCCTCTGCTATTCATAGTCAGCTTGGTGACATCAAGAAGCATGACCTCTCTGTCATGGCCTTTTTCAACAAGGTTAAAAATTTGGCCGATACACTGTCTTCCATTGGGCAGCCCCTGTGCGACGAGGAGTTCACCTCGTACATCCTCAAGGGGCTTGATGAGGAGTACGACTCCCTGGTGGAAAACATTAATGGACGTGAAACACCCATACTACCACGGGATCTCTACTCGCGACTCCTGAACATGGAGCAACGTCTCTCCACTCGCCGTTCCATGGGGTCTTACACTGATGGATCCTCAGCCAATGCTGCTCATCGTGCGGGTCCTCATAGTGGCAAACCGGCTCCACCACCACCACCGACCCTTCAGCGCCGCCCATCCGCTCCCGCCCCTCCCACGGCTGGGCGCAAGCGGCTTGCCTGCCAGGCGTGTGGCGGTGGGGTTGAGTGCCGGCTCTGCGGTATCGAGGGGCACTTGGCGTCTCGCTGCCATCGCCGCTTCAAGCACGACTTCCTCGGAATCGGGAACAATGGAAAAGGAAACGAGAAGCAGGATGCTCTGGCGACACAGGAGTCTGGGTCTACTCTATCTTATCATGTGGATCTTGCGTGGTACATGGACACAGGAGCCACATACCATCTGACAAGCCAACTCGACAAGCTGGCCACACACCAGCCCTACAATAGACATGATCAGGTTCGCACCGCCAACGGGTCAGGTATGCACATATCACATGTTGGTCAGGCATCTATTCTTTCACAGACCTCTAAAAAATTGCATCTTCTCGATATAGTACGCATTCCGTCAGTTACTCGTAGTTTGCTCTCCGTTCCTAAATTTACTCGTGACAACTGTGTGTTTGTTGAGTTTCATCCTTTCAATTTTTTGGTGAAGGACCAGGACACGAGGGACGTTCTTCTTAGAGGTCGAGCTCTCCATGGTCTATATGCTCTTGATGCGCCATCCATCTCCCACGTTTTCAGTGGTGTTCGTGTGTCCTCGTCACAGTGACACTCTCGTTTCGGACATCCGGCCACTCCCATAGTGCGCCATGTGCTCCATCGCCATGAGCTGCCCGTTAACTCGAGTAATAAGGAGCTTTTAGTTTGTGATGCTTGTCAGCAAGGAAAGAGTCATCAATTACCTTTTTCTGTATCGAGTCGTGTTGTCAAAGCTCCTCTTGAACTTGTGTTTTCGGATGTGTGGGGTCGTGCTCAAACTTCTGTTAGTGGTCACAACTATTATGTCAGTTTCATTAATGCTTTTTAGTCGCTTTACTTGGTTTTATCTTATTAAGCGCAAATCTGATGTGTTCCATGTTTTTCTACAATTGCAAGAACATGTTGAGAGTTTACTTAATCACAAAATTATCCATGTTCAGTCTGATTGGGGAGGTGAATATCGTAATCTTAATACCTACTTTCAGAAACTTGGTATCTCGCATCATGTGTCTTGTCCTCATACACATCAGCAAAACGGTTCCCCTGAACGCAAGCACCGTCATATAGTTGAAACTGGCTTGACATTGCTTGCACATGCCTCTGTACCCTTTAGTTTTTGGAGTGATGCTTTTGTTACCGCTTGTTTTCTCATAAACAGGCTTCCCACACGACTCCTTCATATGAAATCCCCACTTGACGTTTTGCTTCATGAAACTCCTGATTACTCCTTTCTCAAAGTGTTTGGTTGTGCTTGTTGGCCACATCTTCGCCCGTACAATAGCCACAAACTTGAGTATCGCTCTAAAAAATGTGTGTTTCTCGGGTATAGTTCTCTCCACAAGGGTTACAAGTGTCTCCACGTTCCATCGAATCGTGTTTACATATCCCGTGATGTCGTGTTTGATGAGACATTTTTCCCGTTTTCCACACTACCACCACCTACGGACACCACTGCTACCTCGTTGCATTCTTTTCCAGTTTTGCCTGATCAATTTACAGATGCTACATATTCGCCTATGTTGTTTCCTAACCATGGTGCAGGAACTGGACGAGGTGCTCGCCTTGAGCTTCTTGATGATGTTGTGGTGCCATCTGCCCCTACTATCGCTACTACACCCGACGTTGATCGCGTGTGCATGCCTCATGCACGTCGATCCGACGAGCCAGCCTCGCTTGGCCCCGCTACGCGTGCGCTCTCTCCACGCCTGGGCGCAGCGTCGCCTAGTCATGAGGCCTCTCCACGCTCACCCTCTCCACATTTGGGCCCAATTTCGTCCGGGCCAGAGGCTTCTCCGCGCTCAGCTTCGCGTGAGCCCTCTCCGCGTGAGCCGCCTTCGTCCAGTGCGTCACCAGCGGTCACCCCGGGCCCAACATCGCCACATGTGGCCACCCTGGGCTCGGCGTCATCGCTCGTGGAATCGGAGGTATCGCCTGCGAGTGTACCTCCTTCGCCGTGTGCGTCGCCGACGTCGGCTCCTCTGCATCGACTACTTCTCCGCCACATGCACCTGTTATCATGCGTCCTCATACGCGCAGTCAGAGTGGCATATTTCGCCCTCTTGACTGCAAGGATGGCACCGTCCATGGCTTGCGTCATGTTTTGCTCATGCTGAGGCTGACCCTACAGCTGAACCGCGACATTTTCAGGCAGCGCTAGGCGTTCCTCATTGGCGGGCTGCTATGGAGCAGGAGATTCTGGCTCTTCAGAAACATAATACTTGGCGACTAGTCTCGCCTCCGTCTGGTGTCAACATTATTGACTCCAAATGGGTGTTCAAGGTGAAGAAGCATGCTGATGGCTCCATTGAAAGGTACAAGGCACAATTAGTTGCTAAAGACTTCAAACAACGGTATGTCTTGATTATGAGGATACATTTAGTCCGGTTGTTAAGCCCACCACTATCCGCCTTCTACTTTCATTGGCTGTTACTCGAGGCTGGTCACTTCGTGAGTTCGATGTTCAGAATGCTTTTCTCCATGGAGTTTTGGAGGAAGAGGTATATATGCGTCAGTGATGCACTTTTTTGGGAACCCCAAGAGAAGGGTATGATGAGCACATCGGTAGGAGTTTTCCCCTTAGTTAAGAACCAGGGTTATCAATCCAGTAGGAGAAAGATAATCTTCGGAAGGTTGATGCCACTGACGGTGGTGCTGGCGCTTCACCGGTCTCAACAACAACGTGGAACCTGCACACAACACAACCAAAATACTTTGCCCCAACGGTACAGTGAGGTTGTCAATCTCACCGGTCTTGCTGAAAACAAAGATTAGACGTATAGTGTGGAAAAACAGTGTATGCTTGCAGAAAATAAAGAGAGCAGGAAATTGTTGTGGTTTGCTTAACAGTGTGGAAAAATGGACCAGGGTTCATAGTTTCACTAGTGGTGTCTCTCCATAAAAGATAGCATGCTGAGTGAACAAATTACAGCTGGGCAATTGAAAAATAAAGGTTGCACCGTAGTGCGCAATATGACATGAAGATTACTATGCTATTTAGTGCGGGCATTACAACAAGATACATAGACCGACATCCATCTGCATCTATGGCTAATAATCCACCTTCAGGTTATCATCAGAACCCCCTCAGGTATTAAGTTGCAAGCAATAGATAATTGCATTAAATAAAGTATGTAATGTAAGCAATGATTATGCACGCGGGCACTCTCACCGCTGCTTTCTCCTTAATGGGAACAACACATCCCCCTTCACGTTTCTGTCACTCAAGCAAGGCAACAAAGAGGCATGAACCCACTATCGAGCATAAATACTCCCTCTTGGAGTCACTAGCAACTACTTGGCCAGAATAACCACTAGCAACGGAGAGCATGCAAGATCACAAAGAACATATGCAAATAAAGACTATAATCAACTTGTCATAAGGTCAATATTCATCGAATCTCAGCAAACACAACATAGAGAATTACAGAAGATCAATCTCGATCATGATAGGAAGCCCACGAGATCTAAACATGGAGGCATATGAGGAGAAGACAACCATCTAGCTACAGCTACAAACCCGTAGTCCAAGGATGAACTACTCATGCATCACTCCGGAGGCAGGCATGGTGATGAAGAGGCCTCCGGTGATGATTTCCTCTCCGGCAGGGTGCCGGAAACAGCTTCATAACCCCCTGATCTGGGCTTGATGGTGACGGCGGCTGCGGAACTTTTACGGGGATTTTGATCAGGTGTCTAGGGTTTTCCATCCCGGGGGCTTAAATAGGCGAAAGGGCAAAGGCGGTGGAGCCCCGGGGGCCCCACACCGATAGCTGGCGCGGCCAGGGGGTCCGCGCCACCCTATGGTGTGCCCCCTGCTGCCCCTCTTTGGCTTCTCTTTGGTCTTCTCGATGCTTCCGGGGAAAATAGGACTTCGGGGCTTCGAATTTTCCAATTCCGAGAATATTTCCAGAACAACTTTTCTGAAACTAAAAAAAACAGCAGAAAACAGGGAACTGGCTCTGTGGCATCTTGTTAATATGTTAGTCCGGAAAATCAATAAAAATGACATAAAGAATAAAGAAAACATGTAGCAATTGGCATAATATCATCTTGGAGCATCAGAAATTAGGGATACACTTATGACGTATCAGTCAACCACCAGGTTTTGTTGATCCTGCTTAGCCACGTCATGTTTGTCACCTTGTGAAGGCACTATATGGTCTCAAGCAGGCTCCTCGTGCGTGGCATGCACGGCTTGGCGCTGCTCTTCATGCGCATGGGTTTGCGCCTTCTACAGCTGACATGTCCTTGTTCATTCTTCAGCGACCTGAGGTGACTATGTATCATACTTGTCAGTTCTTCGGCTACTGCTGCTGATCGGCTAGTTATTTCTCTGGGTGCTTATTTTCTGTCAAGGATCTGGGTAAACTGCATTATTTTCTGGGCATTGAGGTTACTCATTCTGACATTGGTTTGACTCTCACTCAACAGAAGTACTCTCATGATCTGTTACGTCGTGCTGGTATGCTGTAGTGCAAGTCGACTACTACTCCCATGTCTGCCACTAACAAATTGTCAGCTCTTCATGGAGATTTGTTCTCTTCTGATGATGCCACTGAGTATCGTAGCATTGTTGGTGGTCTGCAGTACCTGCTTATTACTCGGCCAGACATCTCATTTGCAGTTAATCGTGTGTGCCAATATTTTCATGCACCACCTGATCCTCATTCGTCGGCTGTTAAGCGTATTTTCCGCTATGTTCGTCACACTGCTTCATATGGTCTGCATCTATAGGCTGCACCTTCTGGCATGCTCTCAGCCTTTTCTGATGCCGATCGGGCTGGTAGTCCTGATGATCGACGATCCAGGGGGGGATATGCAGTGTTCTTTGGTCCTAACTTGATCGCCTGGCACGCTCGCAAGCAAACTATAGTATCTCGAAGTAGTACTGAAGCTGAATATAAAACCGTTACCAATGCCACAGCTGAGATCATGTGGGTGCAGTCCTTACTTAGAGAGTTGAAGATCTCTCAAGCTCATCCGCCCGTCCTTTGGTGTGATAACATCGGTGCTACATATCTTTCATCCAATCGAGTATTTCAAGCCCGAATAAAACACATCGAAGTTGATTATCATTTTGTGAGGGAACGTGTTGCACATAACCTTCTTCAGATCACGTTTGTTTCTTCTAAGGATCAGCTTGCTGATATTGTTTCTAAGCCCTTGCCCTTACCTTCTTTTGAAGGGTGTCGACGCAATCTTAACCTTCTTAGTATTTCAGGACATAGTTAAGATTGAGGGAGGGTGTTAGACTATGTATATATGGTAGCTTCTGTGTTGTACGTGTTGTATACAAATACCTGTAAACTGTATCCCGTGGTTAATATAAATACATGACTATGTATATATGGGCATCGTCTTTGGAACATGGGCTACCTGGAGAGGGCCTGCTGATGGTGCGGATTGCGCGGGGTGGAGGAGCTGTCTGGCGTCATGGCGGCGTCGACGGCGGGTCTCACAGGTGAATGCGTTGATTTCTGTCCTGAAATCGGGAGAGAGGAAGACGGAGGCGGCATCTTCGGGAGCGTGTACGTCGGTATGTGCTGCGGGGTGCTGGACCGGTTGTGCCCCTTCCTCGCTATCGGACGGCTTGGTGTGGCCTTCGGTGTTTTAGATGATGCGCGTTCGTGTGCTGTCAAGGAATTCGGCCCTTTCGGCGACCCCCTTCATAAATATTGTTGGTAGCGAGCTGTCGCTAAGATGATGGTTCAGGATTGTTCATTCATGTATTTGCTTTTAAGACATTATAGCTACTGCTTTCTATTAATAAAGACCAGCTGTGTGCACCATTTTGATGCAGAGGCTGAGGTAGAACCTCCATTTCAAAAAAAAAAAAAAAATACACGACAGCCGAACCCATCAAGGGTATCGTGCTATTCCCCAAACCCTAGCTATATAACGGTGGACAATGAAACCAAGTGCACAATATGACTTTTGTCACGTGTTTTCTAGAACGAGGCCCTAGCAAGCTACTCGGACGCAAAGCGGAAAAAGGGATGCGACCGTGCGGTGCATGGTTCGATCATCCGGGCCGATGGCATTGGCCGGCCGGCCGGCCATACGAGATGACAATTTAACTCCCGGCATCTTCTCATCTGGCCCTGAGCCCCTGGCTCTGCATGCACCTGATTATTGCCGTCATGTGCATCGACACATTACAGGCGCTGCACTGTACTTGGCCGTGGCCTGGACAGTGGTACCGTCAGATCGGTGCAGGGAGGCGCAGGCGTGCTGGTGACCTGCTGCATAACATAGCTCCTGCAGGTCGCAGCTCCTTCCGGTGAAATCTCTCCGTGGATTAAATTGGATGAAGGAAGAGCAGTGCAGATTGCTGTATATCGCGGTGCAGCCCTCCATGAACGGTCTAGCTTTTATCATTCTGTGGTCCGGACTCCGGAGTCACGTGGAACGTCGCGACGGCGCTGGCCGGATGCATATGCTGCTCGGATTTTTGGAACCTCATATTTGGTGCCTACCCCATCCGATCCGCGCCACCCTGGTTAATGCACAACGGTAAGACTGCCCACGGTCTACTCCTGGTTATTGGACAGCACAAGACAACGGAATCGATGAGGCCATTAGATTATCCATGTGCGCTGCAAGATCCCGTTTCGACATTTCCTACTGTACTTTCTCAGCCTTTTGTCGTGCTCCGTACGTTTTTGCTGTTTTCTGATCGTAAATATGAGCACTCTGAAATATCAGTGCGCGCGTGAATGCCTAGACGCTACCACAACCTAACAAAGTTTTTTAAGACGATGTCGACAGTTGCTCTCTCAGGTCTTCCACGTGTTCATACGAAACATCAACCATCCATTGTCCATCTAAAAAAATTGTGCATGAAATAACTAATCGCCTCAAAGTCCATGTTGAAATGTGAATGGTTTTGCTGTGACAGATATGACTGTTTCTAGATAACCGCAGAGAAATCTTCAATATGTCCTCAAGACTCCGTGTAAATGTAAAATGATGGAAGATCTGGATACCAAGGCCGTGCGATACAAATTTCAGCTGGTTGGATGCATGGTTGCACATGAGGAGACGAGCGGGAGGAACACTCGCCACCGACTCCTCTCTCGCGCGCTCTCACTCCCTTCTCTCTGACTCTCCTCGTTCAACTCGTCGGAGGTTTCGCTTCCACGTCCACTACCACATTGTCGTGACATTGGCTTCATTGACGGTGGTAAGATCCATACAAACACCTCTCTCCTCCCTCGGAACGGGTTTCATCAACGACCTCCTCTTAGCCCCTCGACGCGAGCTTCATCAACCACAACATCAATGGCAGTGAACAGCGGCATTTATGAAATCGATCTGTATATAGAAAGCTTGTTTTGTGGTGATCAGTGACATGCATGGTAGATGTGTATATAGGTCCGATGCCATGAACAGCATACCATGTGTTGGGTTGATCGTTCATGTAGTACTGGTTTGATCTTTTCTTTAAGCCACGTTAGTGTGCATATTCATCCTTGGTATGTTTGATTTGGTTTCTTAGCCCATGTATTGGTTTGATCCGGTCTCTATTTGGTGGCAGTTAACTGTTTTGTTGCCATGTATTTTGTTTGATCTACTCCCAATTGGAATTCAATTGTTTAGCCACTCGTTGATCTTGTTTAGTGTTTACACACCACCACACCTTGTTCAAGGTACCTGTACCAGGTTAGCATGGTTGATCACTTGATCTTATAAGCGGATGATTACTTGCACTAGTAGAAAACAGGGCATTGAGCCAAGCACAATGGAACCGGATGTGATACAAACCGGTTCAAAAGAGTCTGTCCCCTGGGCCCCACCCATGCAGCAAATGGCCGCAAGGCCTTTAGGACCGGTTTGTAACACAAGCCGGTCCTAAAGGCCTTGCGGGTCATTTGCTGCAGGGAGGGGGGCCCAGAGCAGACCCTTTAGAACCGGTTTGTATCACAAACCGGTGTTACAGGTTTTCTCATTTTTTGCAGCTACTGCGGGTCCCGCTGTCATATCCTTTAGAACCGGTTTGTAACACAAACCGGTCCTAAAGCCCTCCCCTAAACCCTACATATATACCACCCCGAGCTCAGCTCCATTTTTTCCAGCTCTAGCTCAACTCCATTTTTGCTCTCTCCTTCCTCTTGTGAGGTCTAATCCATCCCCATTTTCTCCACCATTTGTCAAGATTGTTGGTACCCATCGGTTCTACGGTTAGCATCAACGTTCCCTCTTCCGGCATTGCAAGTTTTGCTCGTTTTCTTGCTCATTTCATTTTTGTTGTGCTAGCTAGGTGTTTGATGAAATGCCTAGCTAAGCTAAAATTTGTTATTCATTTTGTTATTATACAAATTGATGCAATTTGAGCTCAAAATTAATTATGATTTGTGCTTTTTTTAGTGTCGCGCGCCTTGTCCCCTTCCTCACTACCGTCGATCGCCCCATCACCGACACAACCTTGGTGAGCCTATTGTTTTTATTTACCAAAACAAATTTTGATTTGTATGATTTACGTATTTACTTGTATATAATTTTCTAGAGCCATGGTTTTGATATCCGTCCCCGTTGGCCCTCGTCCAGTCTATGATTCGGATGTGGTATATTATCTTTTTTCACTACATATTTTCATTTCCTGATTATACGACAATTACTTACGCCGACCAACTTGACATAGATATTTTTATATAGGAGGTAGTGGAACCGGAAATGCCAATCGACCCTATTGTTGAGAAGTTATACTTAGTTGAACAAGAAAATATTGGCTTGAAAAAAAGATTGAAAAAAACTGAAGAAAGGTTGGAAAAAACTGAAAGAGAGAAGATGACCTTGGAAAAGGTTCTTGCCGGTGTCGTCGATAGTCACAAGAGCGAGATGGACGCAATGCGCCTGAAGATTAGAAAGATTAGGAAATATGCAATTAGTAAAGAGGCTTGGTACCATTATGTCGTCGGGTCAATTGTTACCTTTGTTGCGATTTTGATCGCATTTGTTGTTGTTTTTAAATGCATTAATTAGAGAGAGTTTTTATGGATGGTTTCAGTGTGTATTTTTCTGAGAACTATATATGTATGGTCACTATACGCTAGTTTGGTATTAACGTGTGATGAACTTTTTGTATTAATTAATTAATTTAGTCATGATGATTTAGCATAATGGTTGTTGATAAATTTATATAATGCAGATGAACCGGCAATGGATGTACAGTGATCGACGTTGTCCCGAATTCCTTAATGGCATGCATAGTTTTCTCAATGTGGCTGAGAAAAACAGGCAGAATGGATTTATTTTTTGTCCATGTAAAAAATGCCAGAATAAGAGGAATTTCCCTAGCTCAAGAACCATACACACCCACCTGTTGCAAGAAGGCTTCATGCCCAGTTATTTTTGTGGGACCAAGCACGGAGAAAGAGGGGTTATAATGGAAGACAATGAAGAAGAAGAGGATAATGATAATTATCCTATGTTCGATGAACACGGTGATACTGAAATGGGGGAAGACGAGCCTGAACTTGAGGACATTGTTGATGAGTCTGATGATGATCTTCGTCAGGTCATTCGTGAAGAACAGATAAACTGCGCAAGTGAAAACGAGAGGTTGAAGTTGGAGCGCATGTTAGAAGACCACAAAAAATTGTTGTTCCCAACTTGCGAAGATGGCAAGAAAAAACTAGGCACCACCCTTGAATTGCTGCAATGGAAGGCAGAGAATGGATTATCTGACAAGGGATTTGAAAACCTGCTGAAAATAATGAAGAAGATGCTTCCAAGAAATAACGTGCTGCCCTGCAGTACATACGAAGCAAAGAAGGTTGTCTGCCCTCTAGGATTGGAAGTGCATAAGATACATGCATGCATCAATGACTGCATCCTCTACCGCGGCCAGCACGAGAATTTAAATGCCTGCTCGGTATGCGGTGCATTTAGGTATAAGATCAGGCGAGATGACCCTGGTGATGTTGAGGGCGACGATCGCCCCAGGAAGAGGGTTCCTGCCAAGGTGATGTGGCATGCTCCTATAATACCACGGTTGAAACGTTTGTTCCGAAACAAAGAGCATGCCAAGTTGTTGCGATGGCACAAAGAAGACCGTAAGGAAGACGATATGCTGAGACACCCCGCTGATGGGTCGCAGTGGAGAAACATCGACGATAAGTACGAGGACTTTGCACATGACGCAAGAAACTTAAGGTTTGGTCTGAGTACAGATGGCCTGAATCCATTTGGGGAGCAGAGTAGCAGTCATAGCACCTGGCCCGTGACTCTATGTATCTATAACCTTCCTCCTTGGTTATGCATGAAGCGTAAGTTCATTATGATGCCAGTGCTTATCCCAGGCCCGTCGCAACCCGGCAGACCGAGAAAAACAAATGATGTGGCTCAGGTTTTCTATGTGAAGGACATGTCTAGCAGACCGAGAAAAACAAAAGATAAGAAAACGAATACATCAGACGATGAGCCAAGGCGCCACATAGTTCTTTCAGGGAAAAGAAACATCGTGGGAGTCGAGGACAAGACAGACATGTCAGAAGATTACATTAAATTTGATGAAATTCCTCCCTTCAAAGTCAAAGATGATCCTAGCATTCAGTTAAATGATGAAGATGTTCCATGGTTACGGCGCAATCAGAAGAAAGGCAAGAAGAAAAATAGAAACGGATCGTCCCTTTAGTACCGGTTGGGGACACCAACCGGGACTAAATGGGTTAGGGTTTCGTTTGGACCAATCAGATAGAATCACACGGATCGTGTGTTTGTTTCAACCGCTTGTGAGTCGTTGGATCCGGGGTGTGTTTCTTTCGAGCTGTTGTGAGCCGTTCGATCAGGGCTACGGTGTGTTTCTTTCGAGCTGTTGTGAGCCGTTGGATGAGATGTTTCTTAACCGTTGGATCAAAACCCTAGCTCAACACTTTGTGAGCCAGAGGACCCTATATATAGCCCAGCTTCATACACCGTTCAGTTCATCTCCCAAATACAAAACATCCGGATTCGCCAGCATACGCCCCGCTGTGCATTTGGTATGCATATATGCACTCAGTAGCCACTG
This sequence comes from Alopecurus myosuroides, assembly GCA_028641055.1. Classification (NCBI taxonomy): domain Eukaryota; kingdom Viridiplantae; phylum Streptophyta; class Magnoliopsida; order Poales; family Poaceae; genus Alopecurus; species Alopecurus myosuroides. The sequence continues at coordinate 453,699,345 of CM054057.1, read as the reverse complement.
CGGGGTTGTATACTGGCGATACCGTTTGTTTTGTTCTACACCCTCCTTTAAGGTTTGATACATCATATACTCAGTTCATCGAGCAAATACAAAACATCCGGATTCGCCATCATACGTCCGGCCGTGCATTTGGTATGCATATATGCACCCAGTAGCCACGGTCGGGCTGTATGATGGCGATACCGTCTGTTTTGTTCCACACCCCCTTAAGGTTTGATACATCATATATTCAGTTCATCGAGCAAATACAAAACATCCGGATTCGCCATCATACGTCCGGCCGTGCATTTGGTATGCATATATGCACCCAGTAGCCACGGTCGGGTCGTATGATGGCGATACCGTCTGTTTTGTTCCACACCCCCCTTAAGGTTTGATACATCATATACTCAGTTCATCGAGCAAATACAAAACATCCGGATTCGCCGTCATACGTCCAGCCGTGCATTTGGTATGCATATATGCACCCAGTAGCTAGCCACGGTTGGGCTGTATGACGGCGATACCGTTTGTTTTGTTCTACACCACCCTTTAAGGTTTGATACATCATATATTCAGTTCATCGAGCAAATACAAAACATCCGGATTCGCCATCATACGTCCAGCCGTGCATTTGGTATGCATATATGCACCCAGTAGCCACGGCTGGGCTGTATGATGGCGATACCGTTTGTTTTGTTCTACACCCCCCTTTGGAAACATAAAGAAGAAGAAAAAGAAATGTGCGCCCCCTGTACAGGCCTTTAGGACCGGTTGCCGTTAACAACCGGTGCTAAAGACCCTTTAGCACCGGTTGTTAACCGCAACCGGTACCAAGAAAGGCAAGAGTAAGATTGTGACGACCGGTTGTCACAGAGGCAGACAGAAGAAGTCACGGTATGGCAGTCACGTATTCAACATCAACCAAGAAAGGCAAGCGTAAGATTGTGACGAAAGGTTGACAGCGGGAAATACTCGCGATATATGTATGTACTTTTTAAAAGTGAGAAACAAAGTACCAGCGGGCTAGTATACCAATCGCTAAATCAATCTACATGTATGGTATCTCGCTAAATTAATCTATATATATGTATCCAGATATATATGCTCGATGTATCACTTGCGCTCTCACTTCTCGTTGCCTTACTCATTACCCACCCTAACTTACCACAGGCGCATAGACCGCAATATGCGCCTGGGGTAACATTACCGCAGGCGCACAGACAAAATATGCGCCTGGGCTAAGATCTATACCACAGGCGCATACTTTGTAATATGCGCCTGGGGTAAGTTATCAGATTACATTAAATTTGATGAAATTCCTCCCTTCAAAGTCAAAGATGATCCTAGCATTCAGTTAAATGATGAAGATGTTCCATGGTTACGGCGCAATCAGAAGAAAGGCAAGAAGAAAAATAGAAACGGATCGTCCCTTTAGTACCGGTTGGGGACACCAACCGGGACTAAATGGGTTAGGGTTTCGTTTGGACCAATCAGATAGAATCACACGGATCGTGTGTTTGTTTCAACCGCTTGTGAGTCATTGGATCCGGGGTGTGTTTCTTTCCAGCTATTGTGAGCCGTTCGATCAGGGCTACGGTGTGTTTCTTTCGAACTGTTGTGAGCCGTTGGATGAGATGTTTCTTAACCGTTGGATCAAAACCCTAGCTCAACACTTTGTGAGCCAGAGGACCCTATATATGCACCCAGTAGCCACGGTCGGGCTGTATGATGGCGATACCGTCTGTTTTGTTCCACACCCCCCTTAAGGTTTGATACATCATATACTCAGTGCATTTGTTCTACACCCCCCCTTTAACACATCCATCCATGTTATGGTGGCGCGTGGCACGGGAGTTGTGACGCGTGGCCTGGAGGGCGCGGTATAAACTGTCGCGCCTCGAGCGCTTCTTCTTCATCCCTCTGCACCGTCGCGCTTCCACCATGCCTCCGAGGAGGAACAACACCACCGGTTTCCGCGGCGTCCGAGCACGGCAGAACGGAATGTTCAGCGCAGATATCCGCTGGGGGGATGACCGCATCCCCCTCGGCACCTTTGCGACGGCGGCAGAGGCAGCCCGCGCCTGGGACGCGGCGGCCTGGCGCCTCAACCGCCCGCGGTCGCTGATGAACTTCAACGACTGCCACACAGTCTGGGAAGCGGAGGCCAGGGCGACGAAGCCACAGATCATCACTGCCGCCGACCACCTCCACCTCCGCCACCGCGCGTTTCAGGGCCTAGTCGACGCCAGGGAAGACCGCGTCGTCCGCGAGTATTACCGGAACAACCCGGGGGAGGAGAGCGCCGACGAGGAGCTCTGGCAGACCCACGCGGCTCAGCGGGCGGAGCGCCGCCTCGAACGCCACCTCGCGTTAGATGCGGCTCGGGAGGCGAGGACGAAGGCGCTGCAAGAGCTTCGTCGGGCCGACCACGCCGGCGAAGTCTGGGCCTCCGACGATCCGAGGTGGGGGCCTATCTCGGACATACCATCATGCACCTCCGATGATGACGAGGAGGTCACCGACGAGTTCGGCGACGATGATGACCCGGAGGAGGTCACCGACGAGTTCCCCGACGACGACGGCGAGGAGTAGTGTTCGTCTGTTTTCTCTTTTTAATAAAAGAATTTGTATTCCCGCGACACTGCGGCAATCGCTAAATCAATCTACATGTATGGTATCTCGCTAAATCAATCTATATATATGTATCCACGATATATATGCTCGATGTATCACTTGCGCTCTCACTTTTCCTTGCCTTACTCATAACCCACCCTAACTTACCACAGGCGCATAAACAGCAAAATGCGCCTAGGGTAACTTTACCGCAGGCGCACAGTCAAGAAATGCGCCTGGGATAAGAGATTTACCGCAGGCGCATGTTGTGTACGGTGCGCCTGGGGTAAGTGATCACATATACAGAAACAGTAGTTTTTCTGTTTTGTTTTCTTGATGTGTTTTTGTTTGTTTGTTTTGAAATGTGTGTTTGACATAATATAGAAATAGTATAGCTAGGAATTAATATAGAAATAATATCCATTACATAATAATATGTACATTACATGATAATATATACATTACATACTAATATATCCATTACATGCATATATCGAACACAAGATGCGGTACACAAACAACATCTATGGATCCGTCGAGTAGAAGCGGAACAACTCGTAGGAGACGTATGCATCTATGGCTGCATACTTGATGTTGGTCCAGTCCAGTGGGTTCTTCTCCCACAACCAGTGAATCTTCGAGGGGAAATCAGTCTTCATGGTTTCGTAGCCCTCGTGGATGAAGGCAGTTGCCATGAGAGCCATCCCGGTCTTCGGCCTGTTCAAATCAGCAAAATGGATAAGATCCTGAAGATCAATGTAGTGATCTTCAGGTATCACAATACCCAAGCGCATCAACTTCGGACGGTCTTGCGTGTTGTCAACGCTGCAAAAGTCATACCCCTTGTTGACAAGAAAATCAACAAGTGCCGGAGAATGCTTTGAACTACTGCAACAACAAAAATTTGATACGTGTACGTGTTAGATATATTGCAACACATGTATTCTTCACATGCAACAAACAAATCGAAGATGCAAGATTGTACGTGTGTGTTACCTTGACCATTGGAAGACCAAAACGGCCTCCTTGAATGCAATCTGGATGACTGCAACATTCCGTTTATCCGCCGTATACTCTAAATCAAGCCCGAAAAACCGGTGTTCTTCGGGAGAGGAGAAATACAGATCGGTCAAATACCCAAGAGCACCGGGGAGCTCCTCGCAATTGTTGGTGTAGAACACGTCGAGACTTTTGCCGCATGGTGTGGCCATATCATATCTCTTAGAAACTTCAGCCATGGTGCTTAGTGGAGGAAGATCAAGAGAGGAAGAAGAAAAGACAGAGGAAGAAGAGAAGAAACAGAGACTCGCGATCGGGCCGGTGCGCACTGTAGCAATAAAACTGCCGCGCGCGGGAGGCGGGCAGTTTGTACTAAGACCTTTAGCACCGGTTGCTAACACAAACCGGTGCTAAAGTCCTGTAGTGGGCGCGCAGTCTGGGTGTGGCCCCAACTACAGGCCTTTAGCACCGGTTTGTGTTAGCAACCGGTGCTAAAGACCCTTTAGCACCGGTTGTTAACACAAACCGGTGCTAAAGGCCTGTAGTGGGGATATATCTCTAGGACTTCTGAAAATTTGGCTCATTTCCCTTCGCGCGTCTTCTCCTATACCACGTACGGCGAAGCCCTGCTCCGGCGCCGCGCCTCCGTCCGCCTCGCCTCGGTCCGCCGCGCCTCCGTCGGCCTCGCCTCCGTCCGCCGCGCCTCCGTCCGCTCTCTGTCTCCGTCGCCGTCGATCCCCCGCGCGGCCCCGCGTCCGTCGCGCCTCCGCGGTCGCCGTCCGCCTCCGTCGCGCCGTCGCCGTCCGCCTCCGTCGCGCCTCCGTCTCGCCTCCGCCTCCGCCGCCCCGCCTCTCGCCCCTCGATCGCCGTCGCCGGCCTAGCTAGGTAAGTTTTATTTCGGTTTTTTTCAATTTTGTTTTACTGTTATAGAATTTTTAGAGTTAGTGTTAGTGTTTAGTGTTAGAAATTTTTAGAGTTAGTGTTAGATTGTTTTTAGAGTTAGTGTTAGTGTTAGAAATTTTTAGATTTAGTGTTAGATTTTTTTAGAGTTATTAGTGTTAGTGTTAGAATTTAGTGTTAGAAATTTTTAGAGTTAGTGTTAGATTTTTTTAGTGCTTTATTTTGTTTTTACAATTTTGTTTAGTGTTAGAATTTTGTGTTAGAATGTTGTGTTAGAAAATTTCACTAAGTTAGTGTTAGAAAATTTCAGATTGTTAGAATATATATATAATTTCAGTAAGTTAAATTTTTTCACTAAGTTACCATATTGTTCCTGTTTAACTTTCATCTTATTTCTGTTATATTTCTCAATTTACTATTTTTTACTAAGTTAGAAACACTAAGGTATTTTACTTAATTATGGAATATTTACTTAGTCCGGGCAGGTTTTTAGTTCATGTCTTTGTTGGACCCGCCGGGGGATGTCCGGGACTGGGCCCCGCCAGGCTGGCATTGGGAGCTCCATAGTACCGGGGCACGCGGCTTGGTGAGAAATCCGGGTGACGTGGTCGACCCGGATATTCTTTGGTGGCCATCGCGTGGGCCACGCTCGGTGCGGAGAGAGCCGGCCCCCGAGGAGGTGGTACAACAGCGTATCAGGGAGGAGGACGAGCACGTCCGTCGCTACATGTACTTGCTCGATAGGCGGTATAGGCAGTATAGCAGCAGTTGGTCGATTATTAGGAGGGTTCCTTATCTATGGATGCGTAGCACCCGTGACTCAGCACCCCGCGGCTTAGGACCCGGTCGGAGTTAATTATTTTGAGAGATGTCACGAGACTATGTATAAGTGATATTATTCGATCGTGATGTATTAGGGTTAAAAAATCAACCCGAGCTATGTAACTCTTGGTGTGTCCAGAACTATTATTTCATTAATATGTCCAGAACTATTATTTTATTACTGTCCGATGAAATAATTTCGCCAAGTGCCCGATGAAAATTTCGGCTAAGTGTTCTTCATTTTATAAATTTTACTAGCAGGTGTTGAGCTATGGATCCCCAAGAACCTGCACATGATCCGCACGCCGATAACTCGCGGGAATGGGTGAGGCGGAGAAGAAAGATTAATGTGCGAGATGATTTTTAATAATGCAACGGCCATATATCGTGATGACGACGGTGGACAAGCGTTTAGCAATCAATTTTTGAACGACTCCGGCGACGGAGATCAGAATATAGAAGATGTAGTAGATGATGACGACGACAACGTCGAGGATGAAGAAGTGCCCTCCAGAACAAACTCTGCCAATGTATATCTCAAGTCACTGTTCACGCAACAATTAATTTGTATTGCACTTACTAACGAATCATTATTTTCCCGTTTAGGCGCCCTCCGGAACAGCTAGCGCAAGTACTGAGACAAAGTCCAAACGAGGCCCGGCCGCAAGGTTGAAAGATACCGCAAGGTTCTCGATTGATACAGTTGCTGCTGATGGCAAACCACTGCAGCCCCCAGAAACTTATCGCAAATTCGTAAATCAGTGCGGAGTTGTTGTAAGAGACCTGGTCCCGATCAACTTAATAGAATGGAATAAGCCGAAGACCGGGGCCAACGTTGGAGCTAGTTATGTCGATGAAAGATTGAAAAAAAATTCTTTGCGAAACGCTATGGCAAAATTTCAGCGTAGCGAGCGATAAGAAGAAGAAAGTCGAGCAGTGGGCTTTGAAGAAGATGGCCACACAATTCCAGAGGTGGAAGAAAGAACTATGGAAGAAATATAAGGACGAAGATCCAGTTTTCACTGGGAACCTAGTGAAGATAAGAGACGCTTGGGATGATTTTAAGGCGTACAAGAAATCGGGTGTCTTTGCATCCCGATCGGCCACAAATTCGAAGAATGCGAAGAAGAAGAAATATCACCATATTTTGGGGTCAGGTGGCTACATGACTGTCCTGCCTAGGTGGCGAAGCTATGAAGCTGCGCTTGTGAAAAGAGGTATCATTCCACAGACACATGACTAGCCCGATAGGTCCAAGTTCTGGTTGTTCGCGCATGGGGCAACGTTGGACGCTGAGACTGGGATGATTGTTGCTCAGGGACCATGGTCGGAAAAAATAACAAAAGTCGTAGCAGACCTAGAGAAGGCAATAGAAGCTGTTCGAAAAGGAACTTTTGTTCCCGATAGAGAGGACGACGAGCTGACGAGGGCACTCGGGAACCCCGAAAAGTGGGGACGAACACGAGGCTTTGGAGCGGATACCCCGTGGAGCCAAGGGTTTGCAGCGGACATTGCCACTTACAGAAGCCATGATAGAAGCAAGAAAAAGACGAGTGAACGGATATCGACATTAGAACAAAAGGTGGATTTTCTCTTGAAGAAAGGGGGACACCCTCTACCTGACACTGAAGAGGAGGTAGAACATCGTCCTGCACCTGATCAGCTGCAAATAGAAGACAATCATGTAGCAGATGCCGTCCCATCTCAGCATAGAAGCAGCGTTGGTTCCACGCACATGCAACTAGAAGACGGTCGTGCAGTCGAACCGTCGGCGCCTCACTACCCCGTGGATGATATCACGGAGAAGACAAACTGTGAGATACATATGCCAATGGGGAACATATCCTTCAGGGTGGCGTCAGGCTATGCTTTACCGAATCAACCTGGAGCAACCTACCATGGTGGTCAGATTCCAGCATCCCATGCTCGTGCCGGGTTGTCAACAATTACGCCGGGATGCCATTCAATTGAGCTCCATATTCCTGGAGGTGAAGGCGAGAAGACACTGGGAGAAATGGAGCTTGGTATCATATTGTGGAATAAGAAACACATCGTGTTTCCTAACTCGGCGCCAAGGCCACCGACTCCTCCAGGTACAAATGCACCATATATACCTCCATCAATTACTGAATGTTGCACCACATGTAAGCTTATTTTTAATAGTTTTTTCACTTTCGTACAGAGAATGCACGACCTCCAAGTCCACCCCCCAACGAAGCTCCAAGTCCACCCCCAACGAACCTCCAAGTCCACCCCACAACGAAGATTGGGAGCCCGAGGCCGAGGGTCCATCGCCCGTGCACTCCCGTGAGCCGACGGATGCGCCCACTACGGGTACGGCAAAGCGGAAGCTGAAGTTCAGAAGAAACGGGACTCCTCCCAAGAAGAGACCAAGGAAATCTAAGAAAGTCGAGACTCCGCCGAAGTTACCAGGCCTGATGACTCCGGAGGAACTAAGCGATGTCGTGAAAGCCAAAACCAGCGCATGGTTCACACAGTTTCCCTGGAAGCCCCCTCCAGACACCTGGAAGGAAACTCTGAAGGACATCCCAAAGTGGAAAATTGAGCGGACCATCGACAACTTATATTATCCTGCACCGCCGCCACCGCCGCCCCTTTCAGACTATGAACGGTACATTGAGAAGACGCACACCGCACAGAAGAAGCAGACGGAGGAGATGAAGCAGGCGGAGCAGACGAAATGCGGGAAACAAGTTCCCCAGCTCGGACAACAAGAAGCACGGTCAATTGCCCCGCTCAAGGTCTTATCTGACCAGGCTTCAGTGTCCGGTCCACGCATGGGCGACGTGGGTTACGCTATTGCTGATGTGGTATATACATACAAGCCCGGGCACCCTCTGGTCGAAAATCCTACTGATCTAACAACCCAACTACGGAGTTTACATGATTGGTACTTGGAGGCCGCAAGGCAGGAGAGAGACTGTATCATGTCTCAAGTTCAGGATCAACACTACTTCGGAGATTACGGTGTCGAGCTTGGGTTCGATGATTTCTTCCAGATGTACAATCAACGTCCCTCGACAAGTCTATCCTCAGCTGCTACTGTTTGTAAGTGATTTATTTGTGTAATTTAATTATTTAGTTAAGCTCGCGTTCGTTGCCCGTATAATTATCACTCACGACATTCTTTTTGTACGCTACTATGCAGAAAGAAGATTCGTGAATGCAGACTGGCAGGAATCTGGGACTTTGGGTTCATTGACCCGTATTCGTATCATCAAAACACAGTAGAAAGGTTCAACAAGACTACACCGGATGATTTGCTAAGGTTTTTGAAGCGACAAAGTACCAAAAAAGAAATACTTTGGCCTTACGGATTCAAGTGAGTGTTACTGTCTTGTAGACATTCCATTTTGCTTACCTGATGTTAAGTGTAATTGATGAGTATGCATGACTGCGTGTGTACACGTGCGCAGCGGCCACTTCATATTGTTCATCATTAGAATCGATAAAGGACAAGTTGAAGTCTGGGACTCGTTAACCTGGGGCGCTGACACATGGAAGACCGCGCGTCAGATGCTTCAAAAGTATATATATATCGGCCTCTTTCGTTCATCGGCCTCTTTTTCGTTCATTCCCTGATATCAAGTAAGTAATAGTTAACTCTTCTATTCATTTTTCTTTTGTCGCCCAGGGTTTGGCAAATTTTCATCAAGGAAGAACCCGGTACATGGGCAGACATTCTCAACTTTCAGATTAACAAAGTAAGTAGTACTACGTACCCTGATTTAAATACCATTACCATTCTCTTGATTATTATTAATTTGACTGAATTATGTTTCTCGTATATAGAAAGTCCCACAACAACCACAGGGAACTGATTATTGTGGATACTACGTTTGCGAGTTCATTCACAGGACGATCAATGAGAAATCCCGTACTAGGAGAAATCTAGAGGTACGTAACCGGATCTTCACAACTTTATTTATGTTGCCATTAATTATGTTTAGTTTTGTTCATAACTTAATTGTTTTCATCTACTTCTTTTCAAGATGGCACGAAAGCGGGCGCAGCTCAAACCAATCGACCGTTGCAAGGCTATTGCAGAGGAATTGGCAGGATTTCTTCTCACGCAAGTCATAGCAGAAGACGGAGAATTTTTCCATCCTATGAACCAATTATAGCCAGCTCCATTCTCTATGCAAGTATACAGCTATTTAAAACGAACTTCAGATTATGTAATTCTCGGTCGATTACTTCGTGTTACATGTATATATATATGTACTTTTATTTGGTGCATCAACATTTAACCGCAAACACGGAATCGGAAACACTTAACCGCAAACACGGAATCGGTGTTTCCGGATACGTATTTCCGATTACGTGTTTTCTGAAAATACGTATTGCCTTCTTTAGAAACGGAAACACGTAAACGGAAACCCTGAAAATACGAAACACGCCCTAAACCCTAAACCCTAAATACGGAATTGGAAACCCTGAAAAGAAAAGAAAAAAAAAGAGAAAAAAAAAGCTTTAGGACCGGTTGGTGTTACCAACCGGTTCTAAAGGTCCTCCGCCTGCGCGCGCTCTTCGGCGCCCACGTGGAGGCCTTTAGAACCGGTTGGTGACTGACCGGTTCTAAAGGGGGGGCCTTTAGTCCCGGATACGTAGCACCGGTTTTGTATCCGAGTCCAAAGGCCCTTACAAACCGGTGCTACTGGCCTGTTCTCCACCAGTGTTGTGATGTATGTGTAGAAGAGACCCAATGGCTTGCATAAAATGCTTGTGCGTTATGATTGATCTTCTCACACACATTCCACGTGTATGATGCACTGACATGCTCTGTTTTGCTACTTGTTTATTGTTTTGCTTGTACAACCGATGATTACACACTGCCACACTATGTTCAAGGACTGGATATCGTACTAAGTGGCGTGTAGAAGTACATAACTTGTGCATGCTCCCTAGTACCGTGGGATCATCTCTTGGAAGTATACTGTGTGTGATCTCTTGCTATGAGGCATTTTCTTTACTATTTTGCGTGAACAATAGATGCTTGCACACAACTACAATGTGTCAAAGGGATGATCATTTGTACTAAGGGGTATGTAAGATGTACATTACTTCATGCTTCCTAGTATAGCTGGACCTTCTCTTGAAAATAGTTGTGTGTGGTATCTTGAGGCATCTTGGTTCATTATTTTGCTAGCTTTATATGTGGGTAACTGAGCTGTTTTTTTTCCTGCAGTGTTCAAGGAAGAAGCTGAAGGTGGTTCCATCCCCAATGGTGGAGATGGCATCTCAGGGAAGAGGCCGAAGGGGAGGAGGTTAAAGTTGGGCACTTCCATTAGGAGGTAACCCCTACCCACCTCTCCAAGATGTTGTTAGTATTGAGTACTGAAATAAATGATTGCAACAACTTCTATTCCATCGATGATCCGGGTTTATATACAAGTGGAAAGGACGCGAGAAAGAGGTCGCGTACGATCGTGGGGACGTGAGGAGCGTCGCGACGGTTTTCGTAAGGAAAACCATACGACAGTTTACAAGGAAGGATTATCTTCTAATTTACATAATCAAGTAAATCCTAACACTCCCCCTAATCCTTGCTTGTGTTCGATCATCCTTGGAATCATCTCCTCCAAAAACCCTGTGGGAAAATTTGAGGAGAAATATATAATATGCCATGAAAAACTCCTTCTAAAAACCCAGTGGGAAAATAAGGAAAAAATGACATATATTGTCCATACTTGTAGTACTGTTGCCTCATTAAAAACCTTACACGAGGAAGTTCAAAGAAAGCTCACAAAGGAAAAGAGTGCAATACTGAAAATCTTTTGATCTTCAACAGGTTATAACCTAGGAGATTTCTCCCCCTGAATTTTGCAAGTCACGAAGTCTCCTTATGCCAATTCCCTTCACATATTTATCGAATAAAGAACTTGGTAAGGACTTGGTAAACAAATCAGCGAGGTTATCGCATGACTTCGTTTGAAAAATACTTATTTCCCCATTCTTCTGTAGTTCATGGGGATACAATATCTTAGGAGAATATGCTTTGTAATATTGCTCTTAATATAATCTGTCTGCATTTCTACAATACAAGCATCATTATCCTCATAGATAATGGCGGGTGATTCCAATGAATCGATCGCACTTGAATTTTGGACAAATTTCATCATTCTTCGAAGCCATACATATTCTCGCGATGCTTCATACAAAGCAATTATCTTAGAATGGCTAGTGGACGTAGCCACTAGGGTTTGTTTTGTCGACTTCCAAGAGAAGGACGTGCCTCCATGTAAGAAGACAAAACAAGTCTGCGATCTGGCATTATGGGGATCTGACATGTATCCAGCATCACAATAACCCACCATGGTACTCTCTTGATTTTTCTGATAGAACAAACCAACATATTTGGTGCCCTGGAGATATCTGAGAATATTCTTCACACCAACCCAATGCCTTTTCGTTGGTGACGCGCTGTATCTAGCAAGTAAATTAACTGCAAACGATATGTCAGGTCTGGTGCAGTTTGCTAGATACATTAGTGCACCAATTGCACTGAGATATGGAAACTCCGGTCCCAATACTTCCTCATCATCATCATTTGGCCTAAACGGGTCCTTTTCTATTTCAAGAGATCTTACAACCATAGGTGTTTTTGATGGGTATGCTTTATCCATACTGAATCTTTCCAGTATCTTTTCGATATAAGCAGACTGATGAACATGTATCCCCGAAGAAACATGTTCAAGTTACAAACCAAGACAAAATTTGGTTTTACCCAAATCTTTCATCTCGAATTTCATCTTCAGATGATTACTTGCCTCATGTATCTCTTGTGTAGTTCCAATGATATTTAAGTCATCAACATACATAGAAATTATACAAAATCCACTAGTGGACTTCTTGATAAACACACATGGGCAATCATCATTGTTAGAGTAACCTTTCTGCACAAGGAACTCACTCAGTCGGTTGTACCACATTCTACCCGACTGCTTAAAGCCATATAATGACTTCTGGAGCTTCACGCAATACATGTTGCCATTAGCCTTAGGATCCGGAATCTTTAGTCCCTCTGGAACTTTCATATAGATATCCCTATCAAGTGACCCATACAAATATGTAGTCACCACATCCATCAATTGGATATAGAAATTCATTTTCACTGCCAGGGATATCAAGTATCGGAACGTGATTCCACTCATCACAGGAGAATATGTCCCATCGTAATCGATGCCGGGTTTCTGTGTAAACCCTTGTGCTACCAGCCTCGCCTTGTATCTCACCACCTCATTGTTTTCGTTTCTCTTACGAAAAAAAAACCATTTCGCAGTAAATACCCATCTCTTGGCAAGCGAGCGCAATTCATCCTCTATTGCGACCTTCCATTTGGACAAGACTGAGCGTTTCATACACTCTGCCATGGATTTTGGTTCATGATCCAATGCCAGGTACTTTGAAATCTTTGAGGAGAAAAATATGTCTACATTAGTAGTGTTTCTGTTGAATGATTCTCCCGAATCAATATAATTTGTGGAAATCTCTTCAATACCTTCTGACTCATCGTGATTTCCCACAACAATCGAGTCAAGGCATTCCGATGCCCCAACACCTATATCTGTGTGCACATTTGTGCTGGTACCTGGATGGTGAACATCCTTTATGTGTTCTTAAACACTAGGTTGAACATCAACTTGTTGTTGATCTACATTTACTGTTTGAGGGTTCCTCATTCCCCGCGGATGCTTCTGAGAAGCCTTATCCTTTTTGTCAAGTTTTCTCCCCCACTTGTGCGGTTGAGTGGTCTTTTGAGTTATATCAACCCTCTCTAGAACATTCATAGCGGGAACATGGGATTTAGTGACACCTTTATAGTCAGTAAACACATCTGGCAGATTATTTGCAATTTTGCAAATTTATAGTCCTCTGAACTTCTACTTCAGACTCATTCATACGTGGATCTAAGGACTGAATGCCTTGGACATTCCAATCTATTTATCGTCATTCTTTGTGGTTCTTCTCTCCCCCTAATGTCGGGAAATTGTCCTCATCAAAGATACAATCATCGTATCGGGATGTAAATAGATCCACTGTTAGGGGCTTTAGGTACTTTATAATCGATGGAGAATTGTACCCCACATAGACCCCATTTTTCTATGTGGACCCATCAATGTACGCTGAAGTGGTGATATCGGTACGTACACATCGCAACTGAATCTTTGAAGATGGGAAATACTTGGTTGATTTCCATGCACTAACTGCAACGGTGAGGCCGTATGATATGCAATTGGTCAAATTTGTATCAATTACGCGGCATGTAACGCCGCATGTCCCCAACAAGACGTTGGGAGATTACAATTTTGTAGGAGTGATACGTCATAAACGTATCCTCAATTTATGATGTTCCATGTTGTTTCCCACATGTTTTCTATACACTTTATGTCATTTTTATCAATTTTCTCGACCAACCTATTGACAAGACGCCAGAAAGCCATTTCCCTATTTTCTGCTGTTTTTAGTTTCAAAAAAGTTGTTCTGACATTATTCTCGGAATTGGAAAATTTGAAGTCCGGAGGTCCTAGAATTCCCGAAGGTTCCACGGACTCCCGAAGGGACCTGGAGGGGGCCACAGGGGCCCACACCATAGGGAGACACGCCCCTGGCCGTGCCATGGGGCGGTGTGGGCCCCCAGGCCTCCACCGCCTTTGCATTTTCGCCTATTTATACCCCCCGAGGCGTAAACCCTAAAGATATACCACTTCGTCCCGAAAAATAACGAGGCCACGGTCATCGTCATCCCGAGACCGGGAGGGTTCTGGAGCTCTCCCAGGCACCCTGCCGGGAGGGGAATTCATCACCGGAGGGGTCTACACCACCATGCCCTCCTCCGAAGCGATGCGTGAGTAGTTCATCCCTAGACTACGGGTCCATAGCAGTAGCTAGATGGTTGTTATCTCCACTTTGTACCTCATGTTTAGATCTCGTGAGCTGCCTCACATGATCGAGATCATCTTTATGTAATGCTGCATGTTGTGTTCGCTGGGATCTGATGAATGTTGAATGCTATGTCTTCTGATTATCAATCTATCATGTTATTTTCATGCTTATGTTATTTATGACCTTGCATGTTCTCCGTTATTAATATATGCTCTGGCTAAGTAGATGCTAGTAACTCCAAGAGGGAGTATTTATGCTCGATAGTGGGTTCATGCCTCCTTTGCATCTGTGCTCGAGTGACAGAAACATGACGGATGGAGGATGTGTTGTTGCCATTAGGGAGGAAACAACGGTGTTTACTTAGTTGTAATTGGTTGATTAGGCTCAAGGATGTAAATGGGAAGATGGTGATGAATCTAGGGTGCCAGCCTTTGCGATCACTCATGAGTTGAAGATAGGACACTTCCTTTTTTCGTGGTGGAAAGATAGACACTTCCTAATCTTCAAGTTGGTGGATTCAAATGTCTTGTAGGCGATCATCTTTGACTACTTTTACTCTGAGGCCGTGATCAGGTGTCTTGCCTGTTTACTAGCCCTCCTGGTGAAATTATGATGTCAATCAATATGTATGGTGTAACTTTAGTTTTCGGTGAGCTTTTAGTAGTGCTCTTCAACTTATGTTACCTAATTTTGTATCAATGTTGTCGCGTTGGTATGTGTTTGATTATGACATTCTGTAGTGTGGTGTGCATAAGTGTTGGGTAACCTCACCATTCAAAGAAGAGCTTGGAGACTCGTACATTTTACATTTAGTATAACTCTACCTTTATCTGTTGCTAATTTGTTCGGCTCTTGGTTAAATGGGGTAGATAAAATTACTAAAGCAAGTATACGCATTGATGTATATGTGTAAAATCCCACTTTTGCTAAAATAGGTGTTGTGGTGTTGTGTTTATGGCATTCATGCATGAAAATTTTGAACCAAGTTTAAATTTGAATTTTAATTAAAAACTTGCCCAAAAATCACTTTAAGTGAACACCCAAAATTTGATTTCAAAACATTTGCAACTTTGGAAAAACTTTATATGGTGAGGTTGGAAATTTGTTGAGGTTTCCAAAAACTATTTTTACCAAATTTATTTCCTACAAAAATACCCAGAAAACATTGTTTTCACTTCAGTTTTAAAACCAGAAGGAGCAATTTGTAATTCCTGCAAAATCCAAGGGGTTTTTCAAAAGGTGGCTCTTTTGTTTCTTCTTCCTCGGCCAGTAGACGAGGTGGTCGTCGACGCCGCTGGTGCCACCTCCTTCATGCTTGACGTGCGGCCGTATAAGAGGACAGGGAGATGTCGTGCCCTCCCATCTCGCTCATATTCCCCTCCTTGCACCCATTCCTTCTCTCTACATCGCATCGTCACCGAAAACCCTAGCTCCGGCCATCACCAGCGCGCCGTCGTGTCTGACCTCCTCCCGAAGAATTGAGGCCATCAATAGCACCAGTGTCTTCTCCTCTACCTCATACTCGACCCTCGCTTGCCGGGAACGCCTGAATCACCGAAATCGAGGCCATCTTCTCCGCCTCCGGCCAGGCGCCTCCGCCACTTGATCTCCGCCGTCCGCCCGCGCCTCGCCTCCTCGTCCACCCCATCATACTCGCGGTGAGCCTCTGTACCCACCGGTGCCCTCCCCTCGCTCCATATTCCTTTCTAGCTCGTTGTCGACGGGATCCACCGTCCGCCGCCACGGATCCTCGCCACCGGAGATGCTCTGGCGACCAATTGGTCTATACACCACCACCCCGAGGACCCCTCGACGAGATGCAGCTAGTGGTACAAACGATTTTGCACCTTGTGAGCTCGATCGACGGATTTGATCCGTGATAGAGCCGCAACTGCCACGGCTGACATCATCGTGACGTCAGCGTGGGGCTGGCCTGTCAGAAATTTATTCTATTTGTAAATATTTATGAAAATAGTAAAATTCTGATAGTGGGTCCCACCCTCTAATGATTAAAGAAAATGTTTAAATTTTGTAAAATCAATATCTTTATTGCTGTTTATCAGAAAAATACAAATAATATATGAAAATATTCGGAAAAATAAACTCTACATGTTTATGTCATTTTCGAACATGTTTGAATAATTTAAATATTCACAATTATTTGAATTTGAATAAATTTATTTAAAAATAGAGAAAATAATGTTTTATTCAATAAATTCAGAAAATTGCAAGTTATATGCCAAAATGCTTAGAAAGACAAATGCAATGCATTTATGATTTTTTCAAACCTTTTTGAGCAGTTAAAATTTGACACACTTTTAGAATTGAGCGAAGTGCCCTCTGAGGTCCGTTTCGGGGTTAATTCCACTAAAATTGCATAATTGCCATGCGAACCGTAGCAACCCATCAAACATGTTTAGGGCTTTATAAAAATGAATTAACTTTCTCATGCATACATATTGCGTATTGCATCGATGCCATGTGTTGATTGTTGTTCCTTTTCGGTATTTGCTTCTTATCGGTAGAACACGACTCCGAAGTGAAGACCAACAATTCCAATGGCGAATACTTGGTCTTAACCGACAAATCAAGCACTTATTCCGGAAGATCCATTCTTTGGTTTTCTTATAACCAAGGCAAGCATAACCTCTTATCTGCTCATATATGTTTTCGAACGGCTTTTGATTCTCGTACTTTGCATTTGATTCCAAGATATCTGGTGTTAGTAGGTAGAATCCTCCTATATACTGCATCGCCTCAATATCCTGATCCACTTCTCCTAGCTACCTAGGTTTGCTTGTGCGCATCGCCAGAGCCTCGTATCAGCTTCGCTTAGCCATACATGTTTGTTTAGCTCTGCTCCATCCGGTTGATGATTCAGAGCTGCGAGAACCTAGTATGATATGATGACGTGGTAAGATGAGCACCGTGTGGTTAACTTGACTAAGACTTGGGTGGGAGGCTACTTGGGAAGTGATTCTTTGTCCTGTACTTGCCAACCCTATGATTAAGGGCCTCGCCACAGAAGCCAAGACTGAGTATGCAATCACACGCGGGGCCTAACAGAGCGCGCTCGACCAACTAACTTGTTTAGCCCTATCCATGAGTCATATAGTTTGGGAGTTCCATCTGCGTGTTAGCCAAAAACCTTTTGGAGGTGTTTAGGGCGTGACCGGGACAAGTGATGGACGTACACGGATCTTGATCTCGACTCACAGAACAGGTGCCATCAGGAGGTGGCCAACTCCCTGTTGACGGGGTGGCCCTGTTTGGGTTGAATCATGGATAGGGTTCAACAAGGTAAAGGTCGTGGACAAACCATCCTATGCCGCGCTCCCAAGGAGCGTACATGTGGCACTAAGAGTCGGTTGGTACGTGTGGGTAAAGTGTACATCCCTGCAGGGTAATCTTTTTTAAAAGTCGTGTCCACGGTTAAGGACGACTTTGTGAAAGTCGTGTGGTCGTAGATAACTTGAACATGACGTAAAATATGTTGGCAATGAATGAATGGTGCCTCCTTGGAGATGCCGAGAGGGGTGATCCTTGTAGCATGAGATGCTGGGAAATGATGGTGGAATGAAAAGATGATGATTTCAGTAGTTGAGACGTTTTCTCCTCTGTTTTAAAAACACTCCTTGAGACGTGCTATTATTCCTCGATTTGAAAAAAAAACTTTGCTTTACACAAATTAGTCTTAATTAAACCATTTCTAAAAATAGCAGATATATAATAGATTAACTAAGTCTTGTTGAGTACCTCCCGTACTCATGTTTGCTTAATTTCGGTTCAGGTGAAGATCTCACTCCAGTGGTGGTTTCAACAAGGACATCGACGAGTAGTTTGGGGTTCCCAGGTAGCACCCTGGAATCTATGGGCCGGGACGCTGATACGTCATAAACGTATCCTTAATTTATGATGTTCCATGTTGTTTTCTTATTGTTTCCCACATGTTTTCTATACACTTTATGTCATTTTTATCGATTTTACGGACTAACCTATTGACAACATGCCACAGAGCCAGTTTCCTATTTCTCTGTTTTTAGTTTCAGAAAAGTTGTTCTGAAATATTCTCGGAATTGTAAAATTTGAAACCCGGAAGTCTAAGAATTCCCGAAGGTTTCCCGGAGTCCCAAAGAGACCCGGAGAGGGGGCTTAAAGGGACCACACCATAGGGCGGCGTGCCCCCTGGCCACGCCATGGGGTGGTGTGGGGCCCCTCGGCCTCCACCGCCTTTGCCCTTTCGCCTATTTATACCCCCGAGACGTAAACCCTAAATATATTCCACTTCGTCTGGAAATACTCCCGAGGCCGCCGTCATCGTCATCCCGAGATCGGGAGGGATCTGGAGTTCTCCCCGGCACCCTGCCGGGAGGGGAATTCATCACCGGAGGGTTCTACACCACCATGCCCTCCTCCGAAGTGATGCGTGAGTAGTTCATCCCTGGACTACGGGTCCATAGCAGTAGCTAGAGGGTTGTTCTCTCCACTTTGTACCTCATGTTTAGATCTTGCGAGCTGCCTAACATGATCAAGATCATCTTTATGTAATAATACATGTTGTGTTCGCTGGGATCTGATGAATGTTGAATGTTATATCTTCTGATTATCAATATATCATGTTATCTTCATGCATATGTTATTTATGATCTTGCATGCTCTCCGTTATTAGTAGATGCTCTGGCCAAGTAGATGCTAGTAACTCCAAGAGCGAGTATTCATGCTCGATAGTGGGTTCATGCCTCCTTTGCATCTGTGCTCGAGTGACAGAAACGTGATGGATGAAGGATGTGTTGTTTCCATTAGGGAGAAAAAAACGGTGTTTACCTAGTTTACATTACACATTTTACTTACTGCGATAATCTGTTGCTATCAACTTAATACTCAACGTTTGTTCGGATGATATTCGGAGGGTGGATTATTAGACATAGATGCAGTTGGATGACGGTCTATGTATTTTGTTGTAATGCCCGCATGAATCACATAGTAATCTTTATGTCTTGCATATGCACTACGGTGCAAGCTTCATTTCTGTCAATTTCCCAACTGTAATTTGTTCACCACACATGTTATTTCTCTTTCACGGAGAGACACCACTAGTGAACTGTGGACCCCGGTCCATTTTCCTCATACTGATAAAACACCTACTACTTTCATACTGCTCTCATACTGCTTTCATAATGTTCCTATTCCTACTGTTTTCCACACCATACGTTTAACCTCTTCGTGTTCAGCAAAACTGGTGAGATTGACAACCTCACTGCTTCGTTGGGGCAAAGTGATTTGATTGTGTTGTGCAGGTTCCACGTTGCTTCTGAACCAGTAGTGCGCCCTGCCATCTCAGCTGATTCACCTTCTGAAGCTACTCCTTCCTCCTACTGGTCGATTCAACCTTGGTTTCTTTCTGAGGGAAACTTGCTACTGTGCTCTTCATACCTTCCTCTTGTGGTCTCTCAACGAACGTGTGTATCACGCGCATCAAGCTAAATTTCTGGCGTCGTTGCCGGGGAGGAAGAGAATTTCTGCAAGGGGAGTCTCTCACTTCCAATCTCTTTTCTTTGTTTTAATTTTGCTTAGTTTATTTTATTTTGTCTTCTTTCCTTCTATTTATCAAAACCACAAAAAATAGTTCTTATTCTAGCTGTTATTTTTGCTTTATCATGCTTGCTATTAATGGTTGATGCATTTGAAACTAGATCTTATAGGCAAGGTGGGTTCACGGATGAACCACAAAATTATTATAAGGAACAACGCTTGTCACAAAAAGAACACCGCTTGTCACAAAAAGGAATACACTTATGGGAGAAAATTAATAAATTGCATGAGTATGCTAAAAACTTGTGCTCTACTTATAATGTTACTTATTTCTTTGATAAATCATGTTGTTGTAGGAGGTATAAACACCTTCCTTTTCAGTGTGAGTATAATGACGATGTTACCATATCTTCTTGTGTTAAGGGAAATTATGAATTATATGATGTGGAACAATTTGAAGAATTTATTGCTTGGAAGGGTGCATTCAAATTTCCTATGTACTTGAAATTATTGATGACGCACCTTATAAACACGAGATTTATGCTATACTTGAATATTGCTTTGATAATTACAAGGATTGTAATTACTACATAATGGAATATCTTAATAAGTGCTCTCAGCCTAAGGAAGAGGCAAATGCCTTGTAGGAACCTATGGAAGAATAAATTGCTGAATCTGGAAGCTCATTGGCTGAAAAATAGGAGGAGAGTGATGATCAAGAGGAGGAAGAATGGAGCTACCCATGTCTACCTCCCAATGATAGTAACTCTTTAACTCATACATTATTTTATGAAATTGATACTTGTTATACTTGTGATCTTGATACTACTATGAATGAAACTTGTGAGAATGATATTGCTACTATTATTTATGATAATCCATGCTACTTTGATAAATCCTATGATAATCCTCTATTTATTCCAACTATTGATATGCATGATAAAAAAGAAGTTTGTTTAGAAACTTATATGATAATGCTCTTGATGATGGTCCTATGTTATTTGATGTTATAAATTATAATGCTACTGAAAATAGGATTGGTATAATGTGTCCTATACCTTTTATGAGTGACCAATCATCTTGTTTTAGTATTGCTAAAAGTGGGGAAAAAAAGAGGAGCTGATTTTAAATATTGGTCCCACTGTTTTTGAGCTTGATATGAAT